>JAUCBJ010002337.1:0-56911 GCA_032718475.1 Nemertoderma westbladi
ACATCCGCAAAAGTGATAAAAACTATATTCTCCAAAACTACCGCACTACCGGTACGAATTTTACCTAATCTCGAAAGCTTTAATCCGATCTCAAATCCTGTCTTATTTCAAATTATTTAATTCGTCCATTTTAAGTTGCTTCCACGAATGCCGATTATTTAAATTGTAATATTTTAACATGACCAACCTTTTAAAATTTCTTTATGTAGTAGTGACACTCACCCTCATTTGAATCTTATCATATTTATTATAACAGTAAATTGACAAGATTAGTTCCATAGTTACTATTTGAATCAATCGATTAGAGAACCCCCCCCCCCCCCCCCCCCCTGCCCCTACAGTATTTATCTCCCCGGTAGTTAGCGTTTCTAGCCTTGCTATTACCTGTCCAAAGTCCAACCCAGGGCTCCCACCGGTGCTCAACAAAATAAAAACACAGCGAGGTCGAAATAACGCAATGTATAGCCCTGGCCAACCAAACTTAGGCATCGGTACACCTTGTGCACACCCCCCTCAATTTCTTTACTAGCTATGTTTAAGCAGGTTTTTGCCTTTATTAATGTTCTAGAAATTATTAATGTTCTAGAAAATATATTGAAAATATATATATTTCAAAGAAAATATATTGAATTATTATGATAGCTAGTATATTTTTAACTAGCTAGTGTTTTTGTAAAAATAGGTAAAAACTTTCAGATTTTTTATATGAAATAATGTTCCAGAACGCAATCTACATTGTGGAAAAATTTATTTTTTTCATGGTAGCTAGTATTTTTTTAAATAGTAGCTATTTTGTAAAAATAGATTAAAATAAATTTTATTATTATCCTCTCTGTTGCAATATATTAACAGTATTCGAGAATACTAGCTACTTTGATCTTAATTTTACTTTTTTGCCAATTTCTGCAGCATATAAGGCCTATCATCGACTAGGAAATATTAAAAAAGAAATTTTTGAAACACTAGCTAGTCCAAAAGTACTAGCTACCACAGAATGTCAAATATACTTTTTGTATGTCAATTATGTTCTAGAGCATAATTCAACAAAATATTGTTTTAAAAGATAGCTATTAAAAAAATTGTGGGGGGTGTGCACAAGGTGTACCGATGCCCAAACTTATTCTTTCACTCCGTGACACTAAACCCTTGATTACATATAAAAATTTAATTGTGGTAATAAGATATTTATATTTGCAAAAAATTACCAAGAAAGGCAACATAACGCCGAAACTTACACGCTAATTTAAAATTTACTTTAAAATAAGTTTACTTATTTTACTATATTTTCTTGCGGGGTTTACTTTAAAAGTTTTTGAAATTAATTTCCTTTTAAAATTAACTTATTTTTTCATTTAAAATTAAAATTTACAATTTGCAATTTCTGTACAATTCAAGTTCCATTTAGCAACGTTAGTCTCTTTTAATCATCATTTTTTTTATTCATGTATACAGTGACATTCCCGAATATCTTCGAATCCTTAAACACTGCCCGGATGCTATCTGTCTCACTCTCCACACTATTGCTGATGAAAGTCGATGAAACCGATCCTGATTCCGATCCCAAGCTCGTAGATGGTGTAACATCACTAGTTGCCGATGATCCCGACATGTAAAGGCTCAACTGACGACTCATTTCAAATTTCTTTGAAGTAGATGGTCGAAGATAGGAAGTCGTTGTGGATAGATTTTTGTGCCCTAGCTGTTTCTGTGCTAGGTTAACTGGTTGGCCACCATCAACCAATGCTTGGGCTGCCGTTTTACGACAGCTAATAGGGGTAAGCTTCTTTCCTCCTTGTAACCCAGCTTTCGTTATTAGATTCCTAAACATTTTAGCGAATTGATGCTTTCCTACCGGTTGATCACAAAACCATTTTTCATTTGGCTTTGTGTTATGCTTTGGGCGTATGAAATATGGCTGCATACCATCTACCTTTCCATCGGGGAAACGTTTCATCATGTAGAAATCATGAAGTGTAACTGCACACAGACTTCGATCCGCTTTATACTCATAAACACTTGGTGAAAATTCCCTGGGAGCCGAATCGCCGTGTCGCGTCTTTGTACTACGTTCCTTTAGTTTTAGGTAGTATACACCTTCTTCAGTGTTATAGTGCTTTGTTATATCGCCTACAAGTATTTTTCGCATCTCCTCGCCTGGACGAGCTCCAAACTGGGTTGTAAGTACGATATACAACGTTTCGAGTAGCATTTTTGGATTCTCCATACCAAGAAGCCCCTTTTCCCTCATAGCCTTGAAATCGCCTTCCTCCATCGGGTTACTGGCTCTTTCAAGATTTCCCTTACCAGCACTTTTCGTTTCCGCTAATCTAGTTTTTAGGATGTCTCTACTAAGACGAAACTCAGGAAGTTCTAGCGCATTTCCTAACCCTAGATCTTTCAATTTGCGAAGGACTCCATAAAAATAGCTGCGCAAAGTCGTCGTTTCAACTTTTTCTCCCGTTTTTTTCTTATACTTACGGATAAATCCGTTGAAATGTTTTGCTAATTCCCCTCTTTTTGATTCCTCGCTCAGTTCTTCGATTGTTTCGCTGACATTGTTTATGTCGAGATATTTTCGAAATGCTGCGACAGCAACAGTGGTAGAATCAGCGGTATGGACGTTTCTGTTCGTTAATATGTACTCGTCATCAGTTTTGTCGTTTTGCGATAATCGAAGAGATGACTCATCCCTGAATCGTTTAGCTGGTGGTATAGGTTCATCATTTCCCAATGTGGAATCCACAGAAATTAAATGATCATTATTGGCGTAGAAGAGATTTTCTAAACACACCAGATCAGCTAAATCTAAGTCATCCATGTCTAATCGGTTATACTGCAGTACTGGTTTGCAATACAATAGACCACAGCTAAAATATTTAGGTAAACAGAATGTGAAATCTATGTACCGTTACTCGCACCTACTAATTTAAATGTAACCTACCATTTTTTGCTCTCGTCAAACCTCAAACAGAAAGTAAAATCCTAAATAAGTACAGAAATGTACCGTGGTAGGCTACCGGGAAGATGCCTACCGTGTTACGCTGCACAAACTAAACTCGTCAAAGAGAAAGTGAAATCAAAATGCAGAAGCTACCGGTAGGTACCGGACGGCCAGTATGTTCTCTAAACTCAAATCGTCAAACAGAAAGTAAACACCCAAAATAAAAAGCAGAATGTACCGTTGTAGCGCCTACAGGTTGCAGTTTCCAATCAGTCAGTTTGCAACCAGTAGTGTAGGTTATCAATTAATTCACTTCGGCCTACACCCCTTGGAAAATTAACTATTTAAAATCCTCGGCCTTTGGCCTCGGATTTTAAACAGTTAATTTTCCGCGGGATTCGGCCTCAGCAACACCAGTTGGTTTGCGGAAAAATAACAAAACAAAATAGCGGACAAAAATAACAACCCTACAGACCAACATTAGTTCGGTGTTATTTTTTCCGGGATTTGTTGTGTAACAACTTCTGATATTCGACTAATCGAATTGATGTGTCAATAAACAAAAACCATCCTGTAATAAACTATATTCATATTTAAGCTCATAACTAGTATTTCAGCAGTGTTAAAAAATAAAATATAGTATATTATATTATTATATTATAAACTTGCCCGAAATTCGTCTCTATGCTAAACCTGAATAGCCAGTTTTGTAATAATTTTTTGTTATCACGATTTTGTAAAACTTTCTTAACAAATTTGCAGGGGTGACGAAGTTTGTTTGCCCGAGTTTTACAAACTAGTTTAGAATTATAATATAACTGTTTAAAATGAACCCTTGGTTCATTGGTTGTCATAGGGAAATAATAGGCCCAATAATTAATAATACATTTGGCTAAAGAAATCATCAGCCGATTAAATGCGTTACGAGTTTTGAGAAATCGTCCGGCTAGCGAACGCGTTTCTAAAAGTCGGTATAACAAAATTGAAAATCGAGATCACGAGAGACTGGTAATCCCGGTTCCAATCCCAGGAATCCCCCCAAAGGCGGGAATCCCGCACATTAACCTGGAATCAACCACTCAAAAAAATATTTAGCAAACATTGATATTTTGTACAGTTTTATTTAACGGTATAAAAAGTGTTATTATTATTAAGAATTATTAACTCTAATATTATAATTAAATTATATAATTAAAAAACTATAATTAACTCATAAAATAATAATAATCCCTTAACCTGAAATGAATCAAATAACTAAGAGGTTGGTGTTGGCAAGTACCAAGTGTTACAATGGAAGGCGTCGGAATCGTCTACGACCGGCGAAAAAGTACCGCGAGAAGTCCCGGATAGAAGCGACTTCTTGTAAGTTTCGACGATAAATCGATTGGAAGGCCTCGTGTCGGAGCGGGAGAGATACTCCTCGATACCGAACCAACGGCAAGCGGCGATCTCGTTGGGGGGGGAAATCGATAGGTTGATCCTCCGGGTCTGGTTCCAGGAGACAAAGGAAATACAAGTCGGAAGTCTGGAAACGTAGCGGGAAAAGATGACGGAACATCAGCAGACTGAGGAACCGGCAGGAGATGCCGGTTTCCTCGCGGACTTCCCGGATCGCCGCGACGCGAATCTCCTCGCCTTCATCGGCAGCTCCTCCAGGGAACTTCCATAAAGGTTCAGGATTAACCGAGTATTTCTCCTGGATTGAGAGTATCTTATTGTCCGATTGTCGGACAACCAGCCCGGCGACTCTCACTGTGGCTGTAGCGAACGCAGGAACGGACCAGGGTTCGCCCGTGGCGAGGAATCTTACCATTTGGACGAACCCCGACCTCGCGTGATGGAAGTCGAATTCCCTCTCCAGTAGCTGCGGTAACAAGTCGACGCTACCGCTCGGTACTACAACCCACACCCCTCGGACACCTTCCCGAGTCCACGCGTCCAGCGAGCGACTCAACTTCCCGCCGAATTCGACTCTATCCGATTCGGATAATTTGCCACAATCGAGTTTAACATATCGGAACGCGTCTTGTTCTAAAACGAAAGTCGACATGTTACTATGAATTAAACGAAATCGAATGATTAAATTCGCTCTGTAAATATTGAATATCATAAAATCAAAGCGCTAAAACAGCCCAACCTTAGAGAGAAAACCCACAGAATGAAGAGCGGTTAAAGTTACGTAAAATCAACTTGGTATTCCTGCCACGGTTGAGTGTTTCTAACCAACTAAGAATGTTGTGTTTCAATCGAGAATCCAGACATTCAGGAACACTAAATGAATAGACAGGATTCAATGATAAACGGACTGAACTTTCATCGAATATATTGTAAACGGATAATCGTTCTTCTACTTGAGAAATATTCTCGGAATCGCAATAGTAAAGAGCGGGGTAGTTGAGAAGTAATCCGAAAACCGTGGGGATAGGCAGCTCGGATAAATCTGGGCAAATAATTTCCGGCGAGGTATCTGTGTTATTGCTCTGTCGCAGTAAAGTAATAACGTTGAATATAAAGTTGTTCAGTGATTTGGATAATCTAGCGTTGTTGTTTAAGTTGATAAGGCATGGGGTTTGAGTTCCTATGTTAATGATATTAGGCCAACCGCCATCCAACATTCGAGAATAAAGGACAACCGAATAAGCTAAGTTAAAAACGAAATAATCCCGGGATACTTTGCAGCACACCAAATTGTTTTCTATTAAATTAAACTCGCGCGCCAAATTTATAAGTTTTTGTAAACTGCTAATATGCGGAATTTCCAGACAATCGACCAAGTAGGATGGTTTTAAGGCATTGTCAACGTATCTTATATTATTGGCTAAGCATCTCCAAGTTCGGGTGGAATTCTTTCGGTTTTTTAAAATAAAGGCCTGCTTAATGATTGTGTACCATAAGTCCATATGAAATAAGTTGAAATACCACCAAAAATTAATTATCGAAATGCAAATAAAACTGCGAACTGTCTGACTGCAGCAATGTAAAATAATTTGAAAGAATACAGTTCAGTTCAGCATTTATTTCAGTAGTTAGATAGGCCTACTGTAGTAGGCTATAGAGGTAGTTTTAGAGATAGGTTGAACTTGCAACACAAACAAAATTCATCCCCCTGCCCTGCAGCCCTGCTGAGGGCGTGTTTGTCAGTTTAAGGTAGAGCTGTAAAGGGGTTAATGTAAGCGGATTCAATTCCACTTCATTGCCCACCAGAAAATGGGACTAGTGGCATTTTAGCAATATGTTGGGGATACGAGATTACCAATATTAATCTCGCCTCATAACCAACATTGGGGGGGGGGGGGGGGGGGCGACACAAGCCCCAAAGCCACAGAGAAAGGTGAGAGGTCAAACCACCTCGGAAGGGATACAGCTAGTAGAGGCTAGCAGCGGAGGGGAAACACTACCAGGGAGTGCCAAAGTGACAAGTAGTATAATAGCCAATAGTGGGGAGGGAAGCACGTGATGGGGAACAGGAAAGCATCCATAGGGTAGAGGGCCAAAGGTAGAGTAGGAGGTAAACCAATATTCAATGTATTAATCATATATTATCTTACATTACTGGTTTACCGGTCAGTTGTGTTATTCAGTTCAGTGAGTGCAGACCGGTCATAGTTAATGACCGCCACCGCCATACCGGTAACAATTAATCTGTATTTTCTGCTTTTATCTAACTACGTGCTATTATCGTCCATATTAATTAATATTGAAAGACAACATGAAGTTTTACTGTTTTCCCGAACGGCCTCCGCCAAAGCTAGTTGCACGATCCCAGCAGAACGGTGACGCGTACATTTCTAACCCGGTGTTAATAAGTCAAATAGGCCTGCTAATATTTTTTTTACCCAATTCATTCTCATACAGCAGGGACGTCAGACGTCACCATGGGGGGAATTCCACCTCCACTTTTCAATTTTGAAGGTTTTGCTATTTTGCGAAAAAAAAGCTATAAAATAGGTGGGGGGGGGGGGGGGGGGGGGGTAGTAACACACACATTATTCATTTATAATAGCCCAGCTTAATTCATTTCTACCGGTAATCGACTTTAAGAATATTATTAATAAAATGGTTAGGAATTATATGGGCCTGCGGTTATATTCAGTAGGCCTACCCGTTAGGCCTACTTTATATCTATGAACATGAAGGTAGGCCGTAGTGATGTAGCAAGATGTACCGTAGTCTTAGGCCTTCGAACTACATACTTTCAGTTTACTGATAAAAGTAATAAAATCGTTTATTTGTGGTCCGAGTACAGTAGCAGGCTGGTTAGGCTTAGACTACCCGTAGAGTGTCAAAGAAGGATTGCTTGTATTTTATACACCATTTTATTGCCACATTTAATGTTTTATATAGGCCTACCCTACCCTACCCTACCACCCTAAAGTGAATTATGGTTTGATACTGTATTATTATTACTGTTGTTTTGAATAAGTAGTTTTAGTAAGTAAATAATTTTTTATTGCAATTTTTCCCCCTCACTCTTGAACGGCTTGTGACGTGCAGACATGGTACGCTTTGCATACAATACTACCGTAAATGGTCCTTTTAGGCTGCCCTGGCAAAAACTATCATTAAATTAATACATTTCACTGCACCGGTACCAGATGTGCCTACACGCTACACAGTTGGCATATACACTGTATTATGTATAGGCCTGCAGTAGTTTTTGTAGTACAGTTTATAGTATTATTAGTAATGTGTACTAGCTATACAACAAATATTATTAATAGACTCAAGCCAAAGTTGAAGTTGGTACCATAAAATTTATAGATAATAAAACAAAATACGATTGATACTAAAAATAAATATTAAAATATATATTAAATTAATTTAGAGTCAAAGATAGCCACGTCGTGATATTACTATGATTTGGCCCTTTGATGTACTGTATATACTGTATTTACTGTTTGCTGACATCGAATCAGATGATAGAGGTCAGCTTCATTGCCACATAACAGCAGCATAACAGGGACAATAATTTGTTCATGTTAGATACCGCATGGGTGTCTGGTTATCAGAAATCTGCAAACTGTCTCGTTGATACTGTACCTTTTGTAAAGGTTAATGACTGTTGAAATAAAATCCCAAAATATTTATATGAGGTGACAATAATTACAGTCCTTGAAATGTGAACTCATCACTGTTGCACAGGCGACCGACCTCCTCTTCAGAATTTAACCATTTGTATTTTCGTTAGATTTACTTGAATATGATTTATTTTACACCATTCAGCAGAGCGTTGAGCGCCTCCTGGATTACTTATCTGCTTTTTGAGTACATGAAGAGATCATCCGCGAATAATATAAAAGTTAATTCACCAATATGTCAGACTGCACTGGTATTAAAGTCTACGATGTCAATAATTAATATTATGAAAGGAATTGACTGAGGCTATACCACCCTTGAGGACGCCTTTGAGCTGTTCGATTGTCCTGTTGTTTCTGAGTCCGTCTAATATCCGAATGTAGTTTACACTTATAGTGATCTTTATGATTCTGAGGAAGTTGCCATGGATACCGAATGTATATAACTAACTTATGTAGTCTAGATCGAGGTACCGAGTCGAAGGCCTTTTTGAGGGCAAATCAGGGACCCTTTCCCTTTATACAGTACTTCATTGCATATTTTATCTTCCAGAGATGCTTAGAGTATGAATGTTTCTTTGCAGATATTGTAGGTTTAAACTCATTTTGTACAGCAGCTGTCTGTGAATGAGGAAATTCTTCTGTAGCTCAGTATCACTGAACTCAGTATGTTTGACAGATTCAAAGAATAAAATTAGAATCCCCATTCTCGTGAGTTCGGAGCCTGTAGTCAAGTTTTGAGGCCTTTATGGCTATGAAATTAAATCGATACTCACTTCCTCGGGTTTCAGATAATACAAGAAGTTTTATAGTAATTATTGCCAATAATTTCATATTAAAAACCTACAGTATATTATTCATACCGCTGTCGACGGAGCCAATATTCAGTTGAAGTATAAACTCATTCGGAATACTGCCTATAAACAGTTTCCTTCGGAAAGTCTAATCACAACTTATCATTTGTGCACGTGCTCTGCTACCCTCAGGTCTTGTAGCTACAGTCAAAAACCAACCAGACGGCATATAAGCAGTGATAATTAACTGTAATTATTCACCCATTACAACTACAAGATGGTTTATTAAGCTAAATAAATAACCATCCAACCAGAAGGTTTTACCGTTCTAAAAAAGTATAAAAGGTGTCGGGAGGTAAAATAGTTTAAGTTCATTTATTTTCGCTCTTGCGACTGCCCGCAATGTTTCCCCCAATGCAGTAACAAAGTCGACGTGTGTTTTCAGCGCCAAAGTTTCCAAGAAAGCGAGAAAGACTAAAACTAGTATTTTTCGGTCTTTTCACAAAGACTATTTTATGGTCTTTATTAGATATTGCGGTATTATTTTATTGTTTCAAACTCGGTCCTTATTTATATTATTTTCGCAAATGTTCAAAGTAGTATCTATTTTCATAAACGATACTAAAAGATTTGTCTGTACCTTCACAGCAACCAAAGAACCTTTTACTCGGTTTCTATATCTATTTTCATTCCCGTAAATGAAACTACAGTAGCCCGATATTTTTTCTTATTAACCCTTACAAGCCCAAGGCTTTTCTACTCCTGAAACGCCCAGGGAGGATTCCACCCCCCCCCCCCCCCCCCCCCCTACCTATCTCGGCTATTTGTGAATGGATTTTTTTTTTAATTTGGTGGAAAACTACACCCACTACTAACTCAAAACCAAAAAAAAAAATATTAAAAAATGGATCTGAAAAAAATTCCTGAAAAATTTTTCGGATTGACACTAAATTAGCACAATTCGTAGTGCTAAAAAATTTCTTTGCATATTTTTTTAAAATTTTTCGAAAAATCTAAGTATTTACATGCAAATACACTTTTGTATACAATACAAACAAATAAACATAACCATATCTAAATAATTTCTATAACTACAAATATAAAACATACCTTTGACATCCAATGAATTACTGTAAAGTATCCCAGTTGGACTAACACTACAGACATTATAGATCTTAGACCTGTCATTAATAATTAATAATTATTTCCGCTATATCTCTCAAGCGTGATGTATTACTACTAAACCGTATGACGGATGTACAATTAATTTGGTGCCCGATGATTATACTAATATTTTAAGCAACAATAACTAATTCATAAAATCCTATTCGTAATGCCAAGATCAACCATAAGGATGTGCTGTGCCTACACTGTACATATGATAATGATTAGCTTGGATGATTACGCTAAACCAGACAATACGTGAGATAGCGTGACAAAATCGTGCAATATAGTGCAATGATAACCATGAAATTATCCCATTCTCAAGACACATCCTAACATTGTCGACTTCGCGAACCATACCAAAATGACAGGTAATCTTACTAAATAAACTTATATTTTTTTCTCGCTGCATTTCGAGCATATAATTGTATTAACCGTTTCATGCGTTCGAACTAATCAATAAGGTTCAATGACTACGGTTTATATACCTACCTATAGACCACACTATCAATCTTACTTTTTGTTAACAAGTGATTGAATAATATTTTAAAGATTGATTTAAGCTTGTATTTTATTAATGCCTAATAATTAATTTTTTTAGTTCATTTATCTGACTGTGAAGTGTAATACAGTATATCTTGTGGTATACTATATCAATTAAAACGATTTTAGTTTTTTTTTCGACATAGCGATATTAAAATAACGGTAGGCCTACAGTAGTATATAGAAATTGTTTATGCACCAATTATTTATGTTACGTAAATTACCATTTTAATTAATTCATTATTGGCTTAATATATTCATGTGCTGTATTTATGTAGTAGTAATTATGTAGACCCCTAGCTATTTACTGTATGTAACAGTAGGCCCATGTAGTAATTATGTAGGCCCCTAGCTATTTACTCCACGTAGTGTATATGTAAGAGTCGTTTTACGACTGAACGTCGAGAGGAGTCTAATATAACTCTTCCGTACCGGTAGAGTTAATAATTATAAATTCTTCTTTTAAAATTGATATATAAATTTTTAACAACTTTATGAATTCTTAGACAAATTCCACAATTTGTTTGTACTGACAAAACCTAAATAAACTTTACTGTAGAGGCCGGCAATGAAAAAAATAAACCAGAAATGGCAGCTAAAGCTAAACAACCAGGATCTGCGACCAAATCGTCCAGCTCTAATAAAATAAATTCAACAACAATTGCAGGAATTCCTTCGGTAGAGATCACCTCGACGTCTGGGCTGAAGCAAGCGGTGAAGCGACGGAACACGTTGACGAGCGCGAGACTGAGTAACGATATTGAGACGATGAAGAAGGAACTCGAGATCAAACACAAAGGGTACGACGCACAGAAAGTCGTACTGAAAGGCGGGATAGATCGGATATCCACAAGGAGCCCTACAACAGATGAGATGCTGAAAGGTAACCTAATCTCGTACGCCTGTTTTTAATTTTATTATTATTCTTTTTTAATATTTTAGTTGTTTAGGTTGAACACACTGGAAAGTGAAACTTCTTGATTCCAGTTTATAGTTTTCTGAATAGAGACCAGCCTAGACTTTTCTCAAATTTAAACATAATTAGACTTGATTTAAATTAATGATCATCGTTCTTTTAAACCCATGATATGAATGCAGAGTAGATAGGTGTTAAGAACTGACCCATTACATTTTAAGCAAGCTATCCGAGCCCAGCAGGTTCAAAATAAATACTCCCTCTCCCTCTCCTCCATTAACCCACTAACATACAGGTATTTTAATGACGTCAGTGGGGACACCATGTCTTCCACAGGCACGATTAGTCTTAATGCTCTTATCATCAGCTTCGACGTCGGCAAAGGAGATGTCAGCAATGGGTAATCGGCGAGTACAGACTCTTAAACAGTATCATTTTTCAAAGTCACCAGGTCATAAATACGGTAGTTTCGGTAGGCCGCCTTTTCGCTGCCAGGGCTAACTGCATACAGAAAATTCTGTAAATAGCTTTTCTGTGCCGCCTGGCAAAGAAAAGCTACCGACTTCAATCTAAGTAAGGAAAAAAGAGACAGGGGGGGAAACTCGACGCAAAACCCGCCATAGCGAATTAATATCCCGCCTCAATGTCAAATTCTCAATATAGGGAAAGGAGCAGGTTACAGTGGCAGGTTATTTTAACCAAAACAATAAACTAAACACAATAGAACAGGTTACAGTTATATTTTTGAGAGAAATCGACTGTTATTTGCGTCCAATTTCCCCTGGAATGGGATGAATTTTTATTGCGTCCAGTCCCCCCCCCCCCCCCCCCCCATCCGATCTGGGAAAAAATTAGTATCACGATAAGTATACAATTTAAAAATGCGAAGTTTGAATATGAATCATCAGGATGAAAGCGGTTGAATTGAAGTAAAGTGTTGCAGGGAACATGTGATGTGACATCCGTAGCAACATTAAAGTGTACATTTAATATCGTCAGTGGTACCCAGCCCCTTGTCATGCATGGTAACTGTCATTCTCAGAGGTAGATAGGCCTACTGTAGTTTTTCCCTTGACCTTCGAGCCCCCGGCTGACACATGATTGACAGCACCCTGAGATGGATGAATGCTACCACCATACCGCAAATGAGTTTATCATCGTTTTCTCTTTAGGCTCAATATTCCAAAAACACGAGGCGGAAATGTGTTAATGAATATGAATTAATTAACTAAACTACTGAACTCTACATTAGATCACTAAGGTTTTTGACCGTTTTGTGTTGGCGTTTACCAGCAGGGCGGGGGTGGGGTTTGGCCCACTGCTTTGGGGACAAATCATAAAATTTTATCCTAATACTCACAACAGAAACTATATATAAATATCATTTATTATAATTTATTGTCATTAATTATGTAATCTTTGTGAAATAATCTGACATGAAATGAAGTAAGTATTCTTTCAGTATGACTGTACCGTATTCTATCTATGGTCAGGCTAGAGGCAGTTTTTCCAGTAAGTCATTCATTCTGCCGCATCCTACACTTGTAGATCTTATGAATTAGTGCACGAACGCAGTTGCAATATTGTGAAATTATAATATACCGACTAGGCGCAGGCGGTGCATAATATTAATATGGTATAAATAATTCAATATTTGTCGCAGAGGCAACTTACAGAGGTACAGTATACTTACTAGCCCTTGGAAATAAGCTGAAAATCTTTGCAATCCTATATACTGTATAATATGTTAATGTTGGACAATATCTATATACTGTAGGCCTAGTATTGTGGGTGCAGTGACTTGCCAAATGATACCGGTAGTCACTTACCCAATAAAAATAAAACAAAACTAAAAATGATTCACATTCCCATTAAGTTGCTAAAAATCCCATACTTCCACAAAATTAATCGTATTGATAATTATTTTCGGTAATTGGATCATTCCAAATTATATTTCTTTAGAAATTCGCAGAGCAATGCATTCTACAATCTTCAGTTCCACACTTCAAACAATGAAGACATTTTATCGCCGTTGTTTACATTCTATGAGAGTTCAATGAGGCAATAAAATATACTGGGATTGTGTGGAAACTACACTGTAAAGCGGGGAGCTGTAATGCCTTATTATGAAGAACATTATACTGTAGTGATGAAAATGTATCCAACCCATTGTTAACTAAATAACACCAGCCCCAACAATATCACTGCATCTGTGTAGGCCTATCATCTTTTTGTTTGTTAAATAATTAAACCTTATAGAAGAGATTTGTATGTATAATATAATACATTATTACATGAAGTGGGGGCCTTCGCACAACACGTGACATAAAGTATCTTATGTGAACTGCCAATTTGAAAGAGTTTCTAAGCAGCAAATTCTAAGCAGTCCCCTAATCACTTTACCACCGAGGAAGAAATTAATATAAACAATAAGAGGAAAGGTACAGTATGAAGGTTTTCATTTCTGATATTTCTGAAATGTTTTCATTTCAGCCCACTAGCGGTAGACTGGAGAACTGCCGAGGGAATACTATCCAAACAAAGGCGCAGCCTGTGGATGGTCTATGGTCTAGAATGTATATTTGCCTAGTTTCAGCTTGAAGGGATAACAATTGACGATGACGAATGTATATGTGGGGCTGCGCATTAATAATGGAGTGACATGCGGTCAAGTATAACGTATGTGTATTCAGATATTATAAGAAGAGCAAACCAAGCATTAGGCCTAGATGAAAAGGGCAGTACAGAATTCAGAAGGCAGTATAAGTACTGGAATACTATACATACTTACTTCCTGGTTTCCATAGGTTGCCAAGCAACGAAAGGCGTTGTTAAGCAACGATATAAACAACTGAGTTTGTGGTATGAACTAAGTACGCCTAAAATAAACTGTCACCGCACAGCGGTGAAAAAAAAAACGGTTTTCCTAGGCTGCCAAGCAACGGAAAGCGTTGCTAAGCGACGATATAAACAGATGAGTTTGTGGCATGAACTAAATAAATGGTTACATAATTCGTATTATTGGGCCATGTAAAATGGAGTTGCGTTTAGGTATAAATTGTCTACATGTATTATTTCGGGAAACCATAGTATTGAGGGGGTCGGACTGTGCGTCCGGAACGAGTGGCTGGTTTCGGCGGTTGGGTCGGGGTCTCGGGGGTTGGTGAAGCGATCTCGGCCCAGGTCGGGGGTGCTTCCGGGGGCGGAGTCGCTGGTTCCGGTACATTTAGGGGCGCGGTCGGCGGACTCGGAGTCGGTGTGGTGGCCCCTCCTTCCGAGGTGGTGCGGGGTCGGAGGAAGACTCGGTTGCGTCGGAGTACGCTGCCACTCTCCTGGCGGACCATGTAGTCGTGGTTCGGGAGCGCTTCGACGACTACGCCTTGGCCCGTCCAACGCTTGGTGATGGTATTCTGGACGAGGACAGGTGTCCCTATGGATATAACACGGAGGGGCCGAGTGCGGAGGTCGTAGGCCGCACGTAGGCTGCGTTTGGATTTTTCGGCGACCTCGTCCAGTTGTTGGAAGCTCCTCCTCCATTTGGGGTCGAATGAGGAGGAATGTGCCGGCAGGGCTTCCCGTATGTTGCGCCCATACAGTAGTTCTGCAGGCGAGCGCCCGCCGTATCGCGGAGTATTCCGAAACGCGAGTATACCTTGCGCGATTCCGTCGACATCGTGGTTGGTCCCTCGAACGATTCGTTTCATCGCTTTCACGGCGGCTTCGGCACGGCCGTTGGTGCGGGGGAGGTATGGGGACGATGGGTCGAAGTGGACCCCCCAGTTTTTAAGGAAGGTCCTCACCGCCTCTGAACCGAACTGGGGGCCGCCGTCGGGATGGAACTCCTGGGGGACGGCGGTAGCTAGAAATAGACGTCGGAGGTTCATGATGATGGCAGCCGAGGTTGTATCGGAACCAAGTCGGAACAAAGTGGGCCAACCGGTGTATTCGTCGGTAGCGACCATGTAGTTCGTGCTGTCCGCCACGAATAGGTCGGCGTGGACCCTTTGGAACGGCCGAGTGGCTTCGGGGTGTCGTTGGAGGGGTTCCGGTGCTTGGGACGGTAGTGACGACTGACAGGATTGACAGCTCTCGATGGTGACCGCAATGTCGTTCGAAATGGTCGGCCACCAGACCGACCGACTTGCGCGCTCACGGGTCTTGTTGAGGCCCTGGTGGGCGGCGTGGAGTAGTCGGAGGGTGTTGGAGCGGAGTTCCTTCGGGATGTAGATCCGCGGCCCGTGGAGGATGACGCCATCGTGTACCATGAGGTCCGTGCGGTGCTGGAAGTAGGGTCGCAGGTCGTCGTTGGTAATGTTATGACGTGACGTCGGCCAGCCGTCCCGGATCGTGGCGAGGAGAGCCGAGTAGATCGGGTCGACGGCGCCGGCGGCTCGGAGTTCGTCGAGTCGGGCGTCGCGGGCGTCGAGTGTCTGCGCTGTCTCAGCGAGAGCCGCCGAGACGATGAACTCGCGGTCGTTGTTGTCGTCGGCCGCGAGGACGAGGTCATCCGGAGTGGGTTTATTTCGCGGCGAGCGGGAGAATGCGTCGGCGACGAGGTGCCGGGATCCTTTCTGATGGCGGGCAGTGAAGTTAAACCGCGATAGAGCCGTTTTTAATTTTAAGAGACGGTCATTTGAGACCTGGTCGAGCCGTCTATCATTCAGGATGGGTATGAGGGGGCTACAGTCCGTGACGAGGTCGAAGTGGTTTAGCCCATCCAGGAAGTAGCGGCACTTGTGTGCCGCCCAGGCCGCTCCGAGGGCCTCCAGTTCGGCCATCCCGGACCAGTTAGCCTCGTGTTTGGCGAGGGTCCGAGAGCCGCACTGGATGGTCAGCCAGCGGTTTGGAGTCGGGTCCCATTGGCGTAGGAGGAATCCAAGGCCATTGAGTCGAGAGGCGTCTGTCAGCAGTTCGGTTTTCCTGTTGGGGTGGAAGCCGGAGAGGTAGAGTGGGCTGGACAGTGCTGATCGGGTGGACTCGAAGGCGGTCTGGTGTTGTGGCAGCCAAACCCAGGTGGTGCGGTCCGTGTTGAGGCTGCGCAGTGGCTCGACGAGTTGGGAAATCTCCGGAGTCGAGTTTCCCAACTGTTGTGCGAGGCCGAGGAAGGACCGGAGTTCGCGACGGTTGGTTGGAACCGGAAAGTTACGGAGGTCGTCAGTGAGGGATGGGTCGATCCGGTAGTTGCCGTGACTGACGAGGTAGCCTCCGAAGCGGACTTCGGGGCGGCAGTATTGGACCTTGTCCGTGTTTATTGATATGTTGGCGGCGTCGCAGGCTGCTAGAACGCGAGCGACTGCTTCCGGGTGTTGTTCGGCTGTCTCCGTGTGGATGATGACATCCTCCACGATCCGTCCGATGTCGGGAATCCCATGGAGTGCTCGGGCCATCCTCGCGTTGAACACATCCGAGCTTCCGTGCCACCCCATGGGCATCCGCCGGTAGCGGAAACGGCCACGTGGGGTGGCGAAGGTAGTGAGGCGGCGGCTGGCAAGGTCGAGACCCACCTGGTGGAAGCCCTTCAGGCCATCGAGGACGGTAAAGTACCGGGCCGAGGTTGGGATTTTGGAAACGACGTGGAATGGGGAGTCGGAGAAGTAGCTCGGGCGAACCGTAGCTTTATTAAGTTCGCGCAGATCGACCGTTATGCGAACTTTGTTGGGGTCGCTCTTTTTGCGTGTGACGACCATCGGGCTGAGCCACTCGCCCGGGTTATTCTCGTCTCCGGCGGGTTCCAGTATACCCATGGCGATCTGGGTGTCGAGTTCCTGGTTGAATGCCGCCTCCATGTTGACGGGGATGGTTCGATTAGTGTAGCATTGGTTAGGTCGGGCGCCAGGGATGAGTTTGATTGTTATTTCCCCGCCGGTCATTATGCGACACTGCCCTGAGAGTGGGCGGGGAAAGCGGCGTTCGAGCGCTTCCCAGTCGGCGTTGGCGGACGCCACTGGGGGTATGGTGGTGGCTTGTGGATCGGTAGAGGAGGGCGGGGGGGTGGCCGGCGTTATCGGGGCGATGGCTGGCCCGGTCGGTGCCGGTTTATTGGTGGCTTTGGTTGGTAACGGCGTTGCAGTGGGCTTGGTTTGCTCTGAATATGAGTAGTTCGTTGTCGCCGTGAGGTCGCCACCGCGGAGTATCGGGCTCCGCAGGATGCCCAAGGTGAAGCACGCCCGTCGGGAGAGGAGGGGCTGTTGGAGTCCATCGAGAACCCACAGGTCTGTAGTGCAGACAGTTCCGAGGGTGGCGCATCGAAGTGTGGCGTTAAATATGCCTTTAAGCGACCACCCATCGCGGCTCCCATTGGCAAGGCGGGGGGCCTGAGGTGTATCGGAGTCTCGGTGGTTCGTCATTGGTTCGCCGTCGGGGTGGCGGAGGTTCTCGAGGCGACCACCGAACGCCCTGAAGGTTCGCCATGGGATAGTGGACACATTAGCTCCAGAATCGGGCAGGAATTGGAGTTCGGGGATTCCGTGTGAGGGGTTCTTGGTGACCTGGAATCCGATGGTCACTGTCTCTAGGGATTCGAGTCTCTCGGTGGCGGAGACGGCTGGGATGGCTCCAAAGTCGAGTCCCTCCAGGATTGTCGACCATATTTGGGCGTGGCTGGCGGACTCTGGGGCATTCCGGGCATTGTCTGGTACCCAATCGGTTGAGTTTGTCTTTGGGTTGTGAGTGGGGCGGTTGCGGCACATGCGGTCGTAGTGGCCGACCAGGTTGCAGTGCCGGCAGTGCGCCGCAGCACCCGGGCAACGTTTACCTGCCAGGTGAGGGGGATATCCACATTGCTGGCACTTCGAGTTCAACCGTTCCTTGGGCGGTGGCTGCGTGCGTCGCGGTGTCGCTCCGATGCGACTGGCGACTGCAGAAGGAATGGGCGAGGGGTGGGCAAGGGATGCCGCGTCTTTGCGGGCTGCCCAGACGGCTTGTGCTAGTCGGAGTGCGTCGCCGAGGGTGCAGTCGTTAGGAAGCCGCAGGAGTTGCTCGGTAACCTCCTTATCGACGAATCCGGACGTGAATTGGTCCAGGAGGCGGTCCTCCGTGTGGGCTTCCTTGGTTGCGAGGGGGGCGAAGTCGCACTTGGTAGCTATATCGCGTAGGGCAACGAGGAACGATTCCGGACTCTCTTCCGGAAGACGGTGGCGTCGGGCCAGCTGTTGACGGTAAACGCGTTTGTTGGTTCCGCCGTCGATGTGCTGACCCAACCGGTTAATCACGGTCTCCGAGTTCGCGTTTTCCGCTGCGGTAAGGGCGAGCCCCTTGACGACGGCGTTAGTTGCGCGAGAGAACGCTGTTGTGAGGGCAGCGCGGCGTAGACGGAGAGTGGATCGGTTGAGGTCTTCGGTTACAACGGCGACTGGAGGTGTAGCCGGGTCGGACACGTACAGGTTGAGAAGACCCGAGGTGGCGAGGAAGGCGTCCCATTCATCTTTCCATAGTTCCCAAGTTGTCCTTTCGGATTCGATGTCGAATGCGGGTGGGGAGCTGCGCAGGACGAAGATGTGGGGGTTGCGTGGGTCCGTCGCCATGTCGGGTGCGGTAGTTAAATGGACGTCGGTGGGTCCGGATTATCCGCGTGTTCAGAAACGCTGCGCCATGACGAATGTATATGTGGGGCTGCGCATTAATAATGGAGTGACATGCGGTCAAGTATAACGTATGTGTATTCAGATATTATAAGAAGAGCAAACCAAGCATTAGGCCTAGATGAAAAGGGCAGTACAGAATTCAGAAGGCAGTATAAGTACTGGAATACTATACAGACGAAATGAGAGAAGGTTTTCACTTTCAGATATATTTGACCTCCTGCGGCAAACTGTAGAAGTGTAGAGTGCCGTCCCACAAAGAAGCAGGTCGTTTTCTAATACATACATACATACATACATACATACATACATACATACATACATACATACATACATACATACATACATACATACATACATACATACATACATACATACATACATACATACATACATACATACATACATACATACATACATACATACATACATACATACATACATACATACATACATACATACATACATACATACATACATACATACATACATACATACATACATACATACATACATACATACATACATACATACATACATACATACATACATACATACATACATACATACATACACCCCTACATACATACATACATACATATACCCCGAGATTCAGCTTAAACGAATTAAATCACGGGAAGGTGGAAGTGGATGGTGTTCTCTTTCGGACATTTTGCCCTCTAGCGGCAGACTTCAGAACTGCAGACCGTTGTGTTCTAGCACATATATGACACACTTCAGCTTAACGGATCATAAATAACATAATGGGTCAAGGATTTCACTTGGGGACTATTCGCCCTCAAGCGGCATACTAGAGAACTGCAGACGGATGAGCTTTCTTTGAATGACACAGTTTATAGTCAGTACAAATCTGCCAAGTTTCAGCTTCAAAGGATTAAAATAAACGGGTAGATATTTATTGTTTAGTCAATATGGTTGCAGACAACAACGACAACCAACTAAAGTATTTGTCATTATTTACCCACCACCCTAACACTGTCAGTTCGCTAAGACTTTCTTCGTGTGCATGCCCCACTGCACATCTTGTGGGGTATGGCCGTTTTGGAGGTGTAGTTACGAACCGACAGTAAGAAATAGCATCACAAAAACATGACAGTTACATCATTTTCACTATTTAATATATTATATAACAACACTATAACACTTTACAACACTCAACTATGCCAGATGATAACGGTTCATATCTCCAACTTAGGAGAACGAATTGAAACCCTGTCACGATCTTGAGGAACATCATCACTGAAAAAAAAGAAATGATCTAACTCTTCCTTTTACTCCTCAGAAGCCATCGCCTTAGTGTCAACATCCATGTGTCTGCTGCGCTGCAAGCTAATAAAATTATCTATAACAATTTGATACAAGCAACTTACAAAAACATACATATTTACTTTAATTTTACTTTAATTTGACTTTAATATTAAAAAAATTCAATTTATATGTACCTCAATTTTGATCACTAACACATCCGCATGGATGCCCAATTGTATTTTATGCCTCAATGCCACTATAAACTGCTCTTTTCCAAACGTTTTGCTCCATAAATTCACTTCACGATATCTTAAATTGCAGGGAATCGCAGGTTGCGGGCACATCAAAAGGCCGTCGACATTAAAAATATCGATAAGCAAACTAAAAAGGAAATGCGAACTACGAAAAATATCGTGGGATTGACAACAGCGGACAAACTCAAACTCCGTCAAATTTGCGCGAAAGATGGTGAAGGTCTGATTGGCTGTTTCGCTAATAACCGACCAGTTACCCGGGACAATTTCTTGTCAGTACCAGTCGGGTTCAACCCATCAACAAGAAGAGCTTCATCTGCCACATAAATGTTATTTATTTACTTATTAGGATTTGTTATTTGTGTTTTGTAATTTTATTATCATAATTTTCTATCAAAAATCTAGAATTTTCCCTTTGTCCCCCTTTCCGTCCCAAATTTTCGTTTCGGTTCAAAATTAACTTAATGAATGGGAGAATCTTTTAGGCTCGTTAAGGAATGCCTGTTCACCACCATGGGTGATCTTCCTCAATAAACCCTTCCACTCTGTTTCCTAAAGGAATGCCTGTTCACCACCATGTGTGATCTTCCACAGTAAACCCTTCCACTCTGTTTCATAAAGAATGCCTGTTCACCACCATGGGTGATCTTCCATAATAAACCCATCCACTCTGTTTCCTAAAGGAATGCCTGTTCACCACCATGGGTGATCTTCCACAGTAAACCCTTCCACTTTGTTTCCTAAAGGAATACCTGTTCACCACAATGGGTGATCTTCCACAATAAACCCATCCACTCTGTTTCCTAAAGGAATGCCTGTTCACCACCATCTGTGATCTTCCACAGTAAACCCTTCCACTCTGTTTCCTAAAGGAATGCCTGTTCACCACCATGGGTGATCTTCCACATTAAACCCTTCCACTCTGTTTCCTAAAGGAATGCCTGTTCACCACCATGTGCGATCTTCCACAGTAAACCCTTCCACTCTGTTTAATAAAGAATGCCTGTTCACCACCATGGGTGATCTTTCACAATAAACCCATCCACTCTGTTTCCTAAAAAAGAATGCCTATTCATCACCATGGGTGATCTTCCACAGTAAACCTTTCCACTCTGTTTCCTAAAGGAATGTCTGTTCATCACAACACTGGAAAGCTCTTTGCAAAGTAGGTATGATGTTTTATTCCAAAATCGAAATATTTTAATAAACAGTGCAGATGAAAACAGCGCATTAAAAAACGTTTTCTACTACTATAATCGGCCTGCTGCATTGCAGCTTCACATTGATATGCTATGCCAGCTGAAGAAAACCACCACCATGTAATTCACAATTGAAAAGCTCCAATGCACCATGCATTAATGCATCAATGCACCATGCATTAATGCATCAATGCAGCATGCATTAATGCATCAATGCAGCATGCACGCTGCATTGGTCAAGTACAGTAGGATTGAGCACAGTGGCAGCAAATTATAGTAGTGACAGATGGGAGGCCATGAGGACGTAAATTGAGGAGTTACAAGGTATCAGGTAGTATTTACAGGTCTACCTTTTACCTGAGCCGCTAGCTGAATGGTTAGACGTCATACGTCCAATCCGGAGATCTCCAGTTCGATCCCACCTAGACGTCATTGCCGACTTTGTAAAAGCTGTGCCCAACAAAAGTTACAATCCAGAGATTTGGTATCCTCAGCAGTTAGAGCCTAGCATATTGACTTCCATAACAGAGTACTGGTTCTACTGCTGCTCTACATAATCGGACCTTAATTTTCCGACGGATTTTGAGTGACTTGATAATTCTGGACAGCCCATTCAATGTAGCCCATACCTTTCCCCAGCGTATTCACATTTACAATATATTAACAAAGCATCAAAGATACAATTATTATTAGAAGATTTCATGATTCTGCAGTGAAGTTATTGTATATTTTACCTTATCTAGTGAGAAACCTGTACCCTGTTTGGACACACAGACCGCACCTTCATCTCGATTTTTGTTTATTATTTAATAAGATTAATAATAACATAATTTGGTAGCAGATTTGCTTTGACTAACCATTAATCTACTAATAATAATTAAAGCAATCTTAATTTTTCTGGTTCTGTTTAATTGTATTGTAAAGTTTATCTATCGTCTAGAACAGTAAGGTCTATTATACTTCGCTATCTACAACTGTAAGGTGATATTTTGTCCTCTAATTTTCTAAATAATACTTACGGCGTTAAGAAATACTGTAATTCTAGAATAACTGTTATTTTTCTATTTGACGAAATACATTGTTGTCCCTTGTTTTCAAAATATATCCGTTGACAGGGAAATAACGTCTACATGTGAAGAATACCAGGTTTTTCACTTTTCGGTCGAAATTCCATTGAAATTATTTATACAGTATGAAGAATTTGTATTTTTCCTTATTAAGTTTTCCCTATTTGCTTTAGTTAGATTCAACCCACCTCCGTACTCGAGGTTTTTGTGAAAATCTGATATACTTCACATGGCCAATAAAGTCGATCGATGACCCCCTATTCATAAGAATAGTAAGAGTAAAAATAGCAGTGCTATAATATAATTAATAACAGTCCGTGATCTCTGACTCTCTCTCTACAGGCACATAAGGTTTTCGTTGCCGTCAATATTTATTTCTTTCCAAACACTTATCTAATTCTAATTTATACGCCTTCCTGGTATTCCATAGGTAGTAAAATTGGAACTTTGTCAGACAATTGCACTTATGCAGCGCTCACCAGGTTATCTAACTGCAGCTTCAAACAAAGCAGAGGAATAATTATGCATAACGTAACCAATAGGAATGATGCTATTATGTGCTATTGAAGAATTTCTGATACATTAGCCAATGAAAAACATTACTCGCCAGAATTATTTAGAAGTATATTATCTTGAGACTCAAGATGTTTACAACATTCATATTCCATTATTACTCAGTTTTAGAATTTATTATTATCCTTATTCTCGTGAAAATAAATGATTATTATAGTTAAATAAAAAGTGTATTACTATCAACTAAATTAAAGAAACTATATATATGTTATATTATTAATGTAGGGGGGGGGGGGGGGGGGGGGGGGGGTATACCAATTGTGGAAGGGTTTGAAAAAGCTTCATTTTTATTCACTATAAAAAAATTAACTTGATGCTAGCAAAACTATATATGGAGAAAAAGGCTATAAAATGGACTTTCCATTTCTGTAGTCAAAATACTCGTTTCGGATTGGCTGATGGCAAAAAAGTCTATTTTAATTGGTTAGTGGTCTAAAACACTACTCCTCATTCAATCTTTGGTGGAATTTGCGGAAACGTACTGAGAACATTCATGAGGTATGTTGCCAAAAAATGCTTTTACAGAAATTCATATTTCACAAAAATTAAATTTTTAGGGCACTTTTCGGAATTCAAAATTTAGAAAATTGACTTTTTTCATACATATGACTACATTTTTGGTTATAAAATGAGAACAAGGTCGAATTTCGAAATTCTGTCAAAGAGTTATAATCTTATTGAGTTAATGACCAGAACAAAAAAAAACAGAATCAAAATCCATTGAGAAATGTCGGAGGAGTACCGTAGCATTTTGAAAGATTTAGAAATCCCAAAATTTAGAAATAATAAAGATCAGTAAAATACATTTAAGGTTTTTAAACCTTCCCGCGCAAAATTATCTATCTGACTGTGTAATAATTAAAATGGTAAATTATGCCTCTTAAACAATTAAAGAGGCAAACAACTGGAATTTTCGCTTGGGGGTTTTTGAGGTTTTTGAGGTTTTTGAGGTTTTTGAGGTTTTTGAGGTTTTTGAGGTTTTTGAGGTACTGTAGGTGATTTCATTTCAGATATTAGTTTTCATACTGTGGCAAAATCTAATCTGTTTGTCTGTCACAATGTCCGTTAATGTGTCAATGTCCGTCAATGTCCGTCCGTAAATAGACACACCGGCAGACAGAAAAATGATGGACAGACTGTCATGCAGACTTAGTAAAATTGACTTGGGAGATTAAATTACCGAATTAAATTACAGTAAATAGGAATAAAACAAAAGTGTTAGCTGGATGGGGTGACAGACAGATATAAAATCAGCCATAACTAGAGAAGTAGATTAGATCTTGCCAAGCCGTTTTCAGATTTGAAATCCTCATTAAATTCTGCTTTAGAAGAGATAAAAATAAAAAAATCTGAAATTTTGACCAAAATTAGTATACCCCCCCTCCCCTTAAGTCGGCGTGAAGTACACCGTTAAATATAGTAATTCAATGTTGGGCTACGGTCTGGAATATTTAAACGTGTGCAATAGTACCTCCTGACTAGTGATATGTGCTGGTACTACTCATTAGGCTCTAGGCTGATGAGTTAATCATTTACATGACTGAATTTCGTTCGTTCATTTAAAAATTGTATTCAAGCAGACGCACATATTGTGCTAATCAATTTATTTACTTAATTATTTTAACCAATTTAGTATTATATACGGTACAGGTACGTTGCTGGCTTATTAACTTACTAATTTGGATTATACAATATAATATAATATACAAGGACATATTATCGACCTGCTCAGGACTAGGATTTCCCATGGTAGGTGATATTAATAGAGACACATTATAACCATAATTATATACAATATAAACTGAACGGCATAACGGTCTCCAATCCAAACCTTATGGTAAAATAAAACTGAAATTTATACGTTTGGGAACACGTGATCCAAATTCCATCTCCGCGGATCAATATATCGTCTCAATGATAAAATATCACGAAAGGAAAAGGAGCAGGTTGCAATGTCACGTTATTCTAACCAAAACAATAAACTAAAGTCAATATAAGAGGCTGCAGTTTTATTTTTAGGAGTAATCAGCTGTTATTTGCCTGAATTTTCCCCTGGAGACTGGAGAGGGATGAATTTTGATTGGATCGAAAGCCCCCCCCCCCCCCCCCCCCCCCCTTATATAATTACTGGGATACAACCCAAAGGCTCCTTGCTCTTGGCATGAAAGGTCAGAATTTATCCAAAAAACACGTCATCTGCAGCATAAAGGAAGTGCCACCTATGGCTGCATACACCCTCTTACTAACGGCATAATGTGGTCGTGTAACTATTGGACCCCCTTGGTACTGGGTTAAGGACCCATATACTCGCCTGCAGGTATATAATATGGCCTAACCACGCAGTTGAATATCAACCAAAGGATGGTCAATAGTCGAGGGCTATTGCCTTCCATTTGAGTGCACTCTACTGCAAACTGCACCTGGTTGCCGTGCCGCAGGGCAGCGCAGGGCCCAGCAGATGAGCTGCGCATAACCAATTGGCCCCAAATCTAACACAGACTGCGAAGATAATTCTATTTGTTGCTCTGTCATCTGCTTCATCACTTGCTGCCTCATAACAGATAAAGGGATCATAGCAGAAATAGCGATCGAAATACATTATTTGTACAGTAAAAATAATACTCATCCATTGATTCCTTACTTCCTTTTAAAAATATCATGTGCTGATTAGCTCTGTATGTATTTCATGTGGCGATCTCGGAAATTGCATCCCTTGTCCTCGCTGTTATTCACCGCCTTGCTGTATTGTTAATTTGCTATTCCATCTCAGGCAATCAATATTCACGGAAGTAAGTCCATTCCTACAGTAGGCTATGATGCCAAATGCAGCTAAAGTTTTATTAGTACTATATTATTTATTAGTAAACTAATTTGAAATTATCCATGCTGGAAGCTCGGTAGCTTTCAAACTCGTTATTCAAGTACACTCAATAAATACACTATTACGCTTTTAGTTGCATCTTATACATATATTTCTCAGAGTACATATATAGTTTTTTTCTCAACATCACCGGTAGTGTTACAATCCTTACAAATCCTACCGCAGCCCTAAGAAGGGCCAGTTAAACCGGGACAATGACCACTAACCATTGTTTGGGAAAGTAACTACTAAATAATCACTAAAATGACCACAGCATTGGGCATAAGTGTAAGTGAACAACGATCTTCCCTCAATGAAGAATTCATTTAACTGAAGATCAGCCTTGTTGCCTTGTCACTTTTAAGACAATCAATTACAAAGTTAACCACATCCTCAGGGATTGGCTGGTGTAACTCATTTCCCATTAGACTTTTGCTTTCTTCACCATTTATATCACCCAGAGGATCAACAGTATCCCTACATCTGGAAATTCCTGACTCACAGAACAAAGATCCAAAAAGTGTGTTTCGAAATCTTCCGCAGTTAATGTAGTCGGTGGCGCTGCTCGAGATTTTCTAGAAACTTATTATAATAGAGTCCAGAAATTCTTTGAATCAGATTTTATAGTTTGATTTAGATTGTCATTTTCCATTTGTTGAGTTGTATACCTTGGGTTACCAACTGCCATTATCCTTGGACACCCTAATTTCCCTCCTTTAAATTTTAAAAAATTTTCAAAGACTTTGGGCAATTCGTTAGTTTTTCAGCAGCTTATCCACTGTATCATAAGTATAGTAACCTGAAACTAGCTCATCTAGTAAACTATTAATTAGTACTTTCTTTATCCCTATTAAACCCGGGGGTTAAAATGACCCACCCACCACCCTGTGTTTTTTTTGTTATATCTCTGAGTTGGGAATCTGAAATTTTATGACTTTTCCTAAAAATCTATTGTCTTCGTAATAGTGAAAACGGTTTTCAAAAATATTGAGAACTTTTCGAGTTATAGCAACATCTTTTAACCCTACTTTTGGCACTATTTTTGAGACGTTTTTGAAAATTACTTTTAATGAAAATGATTTGTAAACATCTCCATTTTTGAGTTACACCGGTTTTTTGATGCTTGCATTTCGTTGGAATACATATAAACTGTGCTAGAAATTTCAAACTTGTTTTTTCGGCGTGTGATACCGCGCATTGTTAGAACTAAATCAAAATGTAAATGCGATTTTAAAGAGATCACTGCTAAACCCACCCATATGTCGGAATACTTTCCATTTTATTATCTTGTGGGGCGAGCCACGCAGTCAGGGCGAACCTTAGCGCACAATTATAATTAGTAAATAGGGCAAAATTTCATGGCCGTCTGTCTGTCTGTCCGTCTGTCTGTAATGAAAAATTCATTCGTAAATAACTTGTGAAGGTTTTAACCATTTTCAACCAAATTTATACTCTTACTCTTACTAGAGAAAAAGTTCCAATATTTTCGAAAGTTACGGGCAAATACCTCTCGAACTTTTGACTCCAGATCAAATCAAACTTGTTTCGAACTGGCTCAAGTTCGCGTGCTGCGCGACGCCCCACGAACGTGTAAACTTCAGTTGGTTGTATTATATTAAAAAGTAAACAGACTCCTCTATACATAATCATTATGTTTGTACATTAACTATCTGTAGAACTTGTTGACCTTGAATGATTTGAGTACCAGTTGAATTACTGGGACTGTGGGAGTAAACCTTGGGTTAGGAGTAGCGTCCACCCTTGCCCTACCTTCAGGTAGCAGATAGGAGTAGCGCCCACCCCTACCTTCGGGTAGCAGATAGGAGTAGCGCCCACCCTGTAAAAGCTTTTGCGTAATTAGCCGGTTATTATCCCCGTAAAGTACTCTGTGGTTGGTTTACCAGGCATAAAAAGGCCGTGTCCTTGCTGTACTGGTGTTTTGGAGGACATAAAAGCCATTTCTTCTGTATTTGTACTTTAGAGGACATAATCTGTAATTTCGTGACGTAAAAGGCTCGATACTCTTGAAAACAGTGTCGCTACCATGACGACGGCTAACGGCTGATATTGCCACGTTGCAACTTTCTGTATCTGCCAATAGAATTTGAGTTAGCTTTGATTTTGACCTATCACAGAGCTACTGAACTGAATTTTCCTATCTCACTGCTCTTTCTCTGTGTTGAACGGGAGCTTCGTGGAATAAGGGTAGCTGGTATTCTTATAGTTATTCTTATCAGTGTTGTTGGTGATTCTAAGCCAGGAAGAACGGCTTTAGAGTATTTTGTGCTTTTATGCTTTAGCCTTACACTAGTAGGCTTAATTATAAGGACATATATCCGTTATCTGCATACTGCATACTGCAGTACTGCATACACTGCATACTGTGTAACACTGTGCATACTTTTAGAATTGTTATACTGCTATTTACTGTCAGTTCTTCATAATATGGTTGATGAATTATTATATTTGGAATAACGACAAATAACCCCGAAAACCCAATATTCTTGATATACCGAAGGTAAGAGAGAAAGGTTACAGATAAATGATTGCGACCTATGTTGAGTGGTTTGAAGTGAATCTAATGTTATTTGATAGACCCTACATGATTCGGTCCGTGTTCCTTTTATATGTGACTAAAATCAGTGAAGATCGGCAGATCAGTGTGCAGTATTGTGCAGCATTGTGTATGAGTGAGACTGATAACGAAGCATTTCCTAAAGAATGCGCCATATATGTGAATTGTAACTAAGCCATATCGTTGTGAGTAGTTTAAGTCATAACTCTGTTTATATAGATAGAGCGCCACGTCCTAAAGGAACTGTTAATATTCCCTGAAGGTGAATAATATTGTCAGAGATTATATAATACTGTCAGTCGAATAATACATTAGGCTTACATAGCAATAAGATTAAGCTGTCGAAATCAATCTCCCGGGTATATCCAACGGGTGAATGATCGCGCACAGATTGGTTTCAACTAGTGTAGTGAATCAAATACTTGTTAGAGGCTAAAGCGATTTATTATCTAGAAGACATCCTAATTTGGCGGGTTAAACTGCCAAAGGTCTGAAAGCGCGAACAATAACGGATATAGCTTCTTTATTGCAGTAAGCAATAAAGTTGAAAGTACCGGTCAACCGGTAAACCTGAACGGTCCATCTGTAGGTCAGTAGGCCCAACTGCCAGAACCGGTACTGCCGTAGGCCCGTAGGTCCAACTGCCAGAACCGGTACTTCAGTAGGTCGGTACGCCTAACTGTCCTAACCGGTACTTCCCGTATAAGTACAGCAGTATTATTCGATTTGATTATATATGCCGGTAGGTCTTAATAATTAATCGGGGACGCCTGGTTTTTATTGAGATTTTACTTATTTCTGTCAAGTTTTATTTGTTTGTAGGCCAGTATTGAACAGAAGGCGTGTAAGCCTGATCAGATTGTACAGACAATTTGTAGGCTGAGCTGTTGTCTGATTGCTGTTAAGTCTGAACGGATTGCAGTGTGTGTAGATCACCTGTCCGATTAAGTACGGTTAGGAAGTAGGGGCAGCGAATGCTGTAAGGTAAACCCCCAACTAAAGAATAAGTCGTACTACTGGGTTAGAACGCATACTCCCTAATCATTTCGGAGTCTGCATGTCCTGTAGTTTATTTAGGCTTGAGAGTAGTCTGCCATCGTTTAGTCTGTACTTTGTTTGTGTAAGTCTGTACGGGTAGCGTATAATTTTATTTAGATAATTTGTAGGCTGGATAGTTGTCTGGCTGTTATTAGGCCTGAGCGGATTGCAGCGTGTGTAGATCACTTGTCCGATAAAGAACGGTTAGGAAGTAGGGGCAGCGAATGCTGTAAGGTAAACCCCCAATTAAAGAATAAGTCGTACTACTGGGTTAGAACGCATACTACCTAATTATTTCGGAGTCTGCATATACCGTAGTTTGTTTAGGCTTGATAGTAGTCTGTCAGTGTTCGGTCTGCATTTTGTTTGAGTAGTTTGTACGCGTAGCGTAATATTTATTATTCAGAGTTTATGCGATTATTCGCAACATTCATTCCCCAAGTTTGTTCCTACAGTAATTGTGTTTGTTATACATACCGCTATAGTTAAATTAACCCCAGTACTACACGGGCTGCTTGGCATAGGTAAAGACTGGTGATTTTGTGCATCGGTCACTCCAGCAGATGCCGTGGTTCTTTTAGCTGTTCAAGTATATTTAACTACTGATTATCTGTTGTACAAGTACTCGTACCTAATTTAGGGTTTAGTGTACAGTACTTTCCGAAGTAATTAGTGTAGACATTATATTTGTGTTGTAAAGTGGTTAATAGGCACGTTCGATTAGCTCTATTAACTTCTAGGTAGGAACACTCCGTGATACATAACGTAGAACCTATAGCGATACGGCTATAGGTCGTCAGGCGGTGGTATTTTTCTATCTGGACAACGCAGTGTATTTACTACTACTTATTATTTCAAATACCGTAGTACCCTGTCCGTTGTAATAACCAGAATTCTAACCCTTTGTTAGGCTGGTTTGTAGACTTCTTGTAAAATTACCCTGAAATTCGTATTTTGTGTTTTTGTAAATTTTTGTGTTTATTTAGAGATTGTAATCTCAACCCGAATTGTACGTAATTTGTAGTATTAAGTAACTTAGGTAAATTAGAATTATTTGTTTTAGTGTCCTATAAGTAACACTTCACTGAAAGCGCACCGCTTTGTGTAGTGATTACTCCCCAGAAATAATAACATTTATTTCAAACATTGACTAAACCCATTAAAACGGGTATATATATATTATAAATCAAATCTAACGATTTATAAATAGTAGGCCTACCATATAACAATTAGGTCTCAATATCAGTTGGACTACTGCTTAACTAACGGCAATAAAGTAAGTTAAAGTAACCAAGTAACCCTAAAATTCAGAAATTCAATTATTTAAAATAATTGATACACCGGTATTTACGATAGGCCTATTATCTTATTTCTATAAATTTAGGCTGAAATTATACCGGTGCTTGTAATTAATTCTAGTCCAGAATTATATATACTACAAACTGTAAGCTGTATACCAGTATTCCCGATAGGCCTATTATATATTTATATATATTTGTGCTAAAATTATACCGGTATTCTGTGATAAACCTAGTCTGTAATAATAGTTATATATACTATAAGCATACCGGTATTCTAATATATTATATATATCACGCTACACTGAGTAGCAGTACCGGTAATTAATTACTAGGCTAGCAGTTAATACTGAGTTACTAGACTTGCTCAGACTGTAATACAGCAGTAGATATTCAACTGTACACATAAGCATGTCTGACGCAAAGCAGAACCTGTCAGACAGTCTACTAGATACAACCGAGAGCGAAGTGACAGCAGAGAAACCGCATAAGAGGGATGCCATTGACATCTATCTGTCAGACTATCAACGTTTTTTAGGTAATGACGAGTTGAGGAGAAGGTTAGAGGGACTTAGCCCTAATAGTGAAGGAACCAAGCTTGTGTTGGATGCCATCGATGTGGAAATGAGGGCTGCGAATCAGGCTAAATTTGATGAACAACTCCGCCTGACACGAGTCCAAGAAGAACAAGTAAAGAAAAAACGGATAGAAGATAGAAAGACAGCAGCAGCGGCAGTGGCAGCGGCAGAAGCGGATAGAAAAGCGGCAGAGGCAGCGGCAGAGGCAAAAGCGGCAGCGGCAGAGGCAGCGGCAGAGGCAAAAGCGGCAGCGGCAGAGGCAAAAGCGGCAGCTGCGGCCGAAGCGGAAAGAAAAATAGCAGTAGCAGAAGCAGAACGGAGGGCGGCTGAAGAAACCATCCAATTAGAATTGGAAAACATTCAGGAGAATCAAGACTGCATAAATAAACAGTTAACAGCTAGTAATATGCAGATGATGAATCGATCTACTCCCAAAAGACAGGGATATACATCATCTGAGGAAGGCGATACCACCGATACTGAAGGCAAAGGAAATAGATCTCGTCTAAGCAGACGTAAAAGAACATTCCACCGTCAGAAATTGCCTGATTTGCCTCCAGCTGTTAGAAGGCAACTAAATAGCACCAACTTAGGCAGTACAGAACCCACAGACCAAATAATTAAAATAGAAAGACTCCCTACTATAGTAGATGAGCCTGAAATAATTAGGCCTGTTCTCGAAATCACCCCTTCGGTGATAGACACACCTGTGCTCCCTGAAGTTACCTCTAAATTCCCTCTGCATAGCACTAAGCTACCTGTGCCCCGTAGAACTGCCCCAGAGACAGTTCAAGTCCTGGATCCCGAGCGAAATATTCATAATTTGTCGCCCGTTGTCCCTCGTCCGCCCGCTACAATGTTGGCGACTCCCGCTTCGGCGGTCGAATGGGTGGACGAGAGACGGCGGGGGATGGATATCCTGCTCGGGCAGATGCAGGAGACTGTCCAGCAATTCAAGGGCACAGTAAGGGAAAGTAGGCTAGAGTTGCAAGAAGTGCAGCAAAGTATCGCGCTCGAACGCGATAAATTAGTAAATACCCAAAAGGGTATACCACCACCCTCTGTAACAATGTGTCAACCTGTTAGGTCTGAAGTATCGCATGCGCAAGGTGTGGAGCCTACACGCATATATACTGCTAGCGAAGTAGAAACTCCTATAGTGAACCCTATTAAGGGTAATTATAGACTTGTTGATAATGATATTCCACATAGAACTGATCATAATCCGAGAAATTTATATACCGATAACTTGATATTAAATAACACGATGGCCCAAGAAAGTTTTACGCGTCAAATGGCTAGAACCGAAGCCCGGCAAGCGGTAAAGGTGGGAGAGATCGTCAAGTTCAATGGAGATGAGATGAAATGGTTACCTTTTAATGAATATTACAAAGATAACATACAGAACTCTGTACTATCTAATGGAGAAAAACTTAGATACCTCATCGAGTGCTTGGAAGGATCTCCCAAGTTAATGGCGTTAAGGTTTATTGGACATCCAGACGGATTAAGACAAGTTTGGGATACACTAAACATCAGGTATGGTAATAGGAATAACATAGCTGGGTATTTGTATGCAAAGTTGGTAGCGCCCCGAAAGTTTATTAGCAGCGGGATTATAGAGTTTTCCGATGAAATTCAGGAGATCTGCAGACAATTAGATTGGCTAGGTAAGTCTCATGAGTATCAGAGTGCTATGGTTATTAGAGCAGTGGCTTCTACTTTACCGAAGGGTGGAGTAGGTACACGCTGGGATAAGAAAGTGTTATATATGATGGAACAACAACGACGAGACCCTACCATGGCTGATCTCATGTCATTCTTAGATGGAGAAGTGAAATTACAGCTCCTAAGGCAGTCCAGAGAGAAGACATTGGAAAACAAGGTAAGTGAGAAACCCGTTTCTAGGAGAAGGGTAACACCAGTATGTTATACCGACGACGGTGAAAGCCAAACTTCTCAAGGAGAGGACAGCGGAAAAGACACTGACAGATCTTATTATGTCAATAAAATGCCTAAAGATCAGGTAAGTAAATCCGAGTCTCGACCCAATGACAGAAGGGAACCGGTACAAAAAACCCTTCCTACGTCTCCTAAAAGAATTCAGGTGAGAAAGCCCGAGGAAAGAACAAGTGTGCACCACATAGCACAGGTTAAAGTAAGTAACATCAAGCCGAAATGTGTGCTGTGCGACGGGCCCCACTGTTTAAATGCGTGTGATAAATTCCTGAGGAAATCACTAAAGGATAGACGTGAAGTCATGTGGGATAAGCGGTTGTGTTATAATTGCCTCAGACGAGGACACCAACGGCGAACCTGTTACTCCGACGCAAGGTGTGCAAAGTGCGGCGCAAAACATCATATCTTGTTGCACACGGAATTCGAACGAAACAGCCCGAGTCAGGTAAGTGAGTCCGAACTACATGTCCAATTCAGTGATGTGAACGACACTGATCAATCTGAGATGGAAGGATTCTATACGGACGAGTTCTCCGACGAAAACGAATCCTGTTACTTAATAAACACCACCGCAGTGTATCGAGCACTCAAGTATGAGAAAGACACAGACAGTGACCTCACCCTAACTACTTCAGATCAACAACCATCTTGGAAAGCGCCAACTTCCAATGTAGGAATCCGAGAATTTCCTGTAGTCCAGTTACGGGTCCTCGGACCTCAGAAGAGCTATATAGTGAACGCCCTCCTGGACTCCGGCAGCACGGGAACATTCATCGATAGGGAACTAGCCGAGGACATCTTTGCTGGACAACCCAAGTTCCGAACCAAGCTAAACATGTCAGGGATCATGCAGGTTTGGAAATCTGCTGTGGCTGCCGACTATTATATAGGTGAGTTGTCCACTCCACAGGATAAACTAGGAGAACACAGTATAAGGTCAGTCAAAATGGTGGCAATAAAGAACTTCGCTACTACTCAAGCAGACCTTTATAATTGGGACGAGGATGAGAGCATCCAACATCTTAAGATACCTCGATTCCAGACTGATTATCCGGGAGTGCAAATACTCATCGGCCAAAATGCGCATGAGGCGCTGGAGACATTAGAGAAACGACCTACTCAACCGCAATCACTTCAGACATATGCGGTAAGAACTAGAGTAGGTTGGTACCTTACTGGACCTTCCCGTAGAACGCTCAGGGAAAGACTGCTTCAAGATCACGTCTGCCAGGTGAGTGAATGGGAAGACGATACTAGTGAGGGAGACGACCCAACTGAGGGAACACCACACTCCTCAGATAATGACAATCTTAACTCCAATGTAGATCAATGGAGATATTGCCCCAAGACGATGAATACAACTGACATCGCTTCCAGAGGAGCAACTCCTCAAGAACTGACAGATACTACAGACCGGTTAGGTGAACCCGACTTCCTGAGTAAGGAGGATGAATTGCCTCCCCATCTTACTCCGACTGAGATTAGACCAGCCAAGGGAGCGGAGAAAGTTAAACCTAAAACCCGGACGGGTGGAGCGGAGTTATTTGAACCCGGGATAGATCTGTCGGTATTACATATTGCCAGGGACGACGCCCTGGATCTGGACCTCCCCACCGCGAGTGGATCCTTCATGAAGATCAGAAAGAGCGATTGGAGCTCTGGAACATCAGACGTCTCGCAGGGACTCTCACCTCTCCTGCAGAGAGCGACGGACCACTATAGCTCCTGGAATCGGCTTTGTGACGCCGTCATATACTTTGAGCGATGTTTCTATCGTCACTATTCCAGGACGAAGAGGAAACCTGGAATTGTATTCAGGATGCAGCGACTCAATCACCCAGTCGGTCGTTTGTGTTTACCGGAAGGGAATGGAGGACTCTCCGGAAACTGTGGAAGGCAAGATTCTCATCCCACGACCACCTCCCTAATCCTTCAAACATCTAGGGACTCCATAACGTAACAACATATGGAGTGGGCGTGTGACTCTATTATTTTATATTATTTTATTGTTTTTATATTTACGTATGTATTACTATGTAATTTTATTATAATCGTTTTATTTAATTTTATTTACTAGAATATTATTTAGCGATTATTTAGTAGAATAGTGCAATATATTCGTGTTTATTGCGTACGTAATTACTTATAATATATATTTAGTGCGACGGCAAGAAATAATTCTTTTCCTTCTTCCTTACTGTCCGTATTACATTACAAATACGTAACTACAGTAAGATGAAATGTCCGTACTTATTAAAGTACAATAAAGCCACTACTATATTTAAGTATTATTGGTAGGCAGAGTATTAGGAATGCAAAGTTCAGATCCTCGTGTCTCGGCTAAACCAAGCTCTGGGTAGACCTTGGAAACGACTTGCCTCTTCACACTGACATTGCTTCGTGCGATATTGCTCTCATACCGTATATTAAATAATACATATAGTAGCGTGATGTCCCTTTAACAGTAGCGTTTAATGCAAAATAAATCTGTTAAACCCTTTGACCATCTGTAATTCTAGTCGATTAAGATATCGCGGCACCCACCGATATACTTGAAAGACAAATTCTAGAATCAGTGGTTAACGTCCCCAGACAAGTTCTGGAATAAATCGGTGCCCATCTCAAATATTAATTATTTAATATTTGCAAATCTAATAAATCAAAATCTGTAAAATTCAGATCCTTCAACAATTCTAGTCAATTAAGATATCGTAGCATTTACCGATATTCTTAAAAAAGACAATTGTCATAGAATTAAGGATCTTGTGTCCCTAGACATGTTCTAGAATCAAAATATGTCCATTTAATTATCAAATAATAAAATTTCAGGGAATAAATTTAAATTCATGCCTTTTAATGAATTTAATAAATTGCCATTTTTACGCAATTTATAACATTCCCAAAATTCCATTAATTAATAGATCAAGGGAGCGGAGATTTATCTTATTATGCATATGAGTGTGCGAAAGTCTCCCAAACATAGTCAATAGCCGATAAAATTCATAGAGTCATGTATAAAACAGAACATTGACTATTAAAGAATACTATTAAATAACATCCCAGATCTGTATGTATTGGAATTACCCTAATTCTACCGCTAGCTTTGCATAATGTCACCATAGCAACAACCACGCTAGAATTAGAATTGAGTTAAAAGAACAATAGAAAGCTTGTCCCATTGAATAGCATAGGGAATAAATAGCGCACTACTAGTATCCAAGGATACATAATAATACAGTGACATTCTGGAAGGCATTGACTAACGGACAAATGGCCCGAATGTGTAATTTGTGACAAGTTGTGTGTGTGGTATTTGTGAGTTTATAGGCGAATGTTACTACTAAGGTGTGTTTACAGTAGCGAGTCGCAATTGTGAAAGTAACCCTAACTCTCCAGTAAGAACCTGAGGTGTATCTAAGCCTTTGGGACGGACAGTCGAATGACTTGTGCCGGTTGTCGTTGTCGTTGTGCGGCTACGTCGTTGGCGAAAGTACAGCGGCGACGACACATCGGCGCTGAGGATCTCGTACTGTCCGGGGGTTGATTGGGGTAGGCAGCGACGCCCGCTCGCCTAAATGTGGACTCATTATAATATGGATAAACTCATATATAGCAGATATGACGGAGTTGATAGAAGATGGTCTTGGTATCGGGGAGCGATATACTCTACTTTTACAAGCGTTTGTTGATAGCTTAATACGCGGCGACGTTAGTCCAACTGCTGCGGAGGACGATGGTCGTTATATCGAACCGCCAATGTCCCAAGAGCAGCTCACGCGTGAGTTGGACTATAGAAAATTCGCTGCTCGATATACGCAGCGTAATGGTACGTATATGGTCTTCTTAACTACTGGTCCTCCTATCGATTTACATAATACGGACTATGTCGACTATATATCCTGCCCAGCGGAGTCGGAACCATAAACTGAAATTCGAATGCGAAAATTCTATTCGAAATCGACTCGAAAGAAAAGACACTAAAGAAACAAATAAACGCGGTAACTCCAACGTATATTTGGAATTCTTGATAGAAGCATTGTAACAACAAATAAATATCACCCGCGTTTCCCCTACCAGACGTGCGTCTTTGGTATTATTACGATAAATGCCCTAGACCCAACTAATAAACGGAAAGACATAAACATCCACGGAAACGTTGTGTTAAACACAGTTGTGCTCGTTATATTTACTGGAGTTTCGAGCGAAACTTGTTTGACGTATCACATATGCTCACTCGGCTCGAACGATCCTGGAGTAAACCTACGATCAGAGTCCCGGAATACTCGGTCAAACCTCCTCATTCCTTAGTTGGACCTCAGACCTGCGATCCTGGTGGTGTCGCGGATCCTCGCGGACTGTATTCACTGTTCAAAGATCTAGTGCTACCCTAACAATTAATCGGTAACACTCCGACAGTGATTTCTAGCTAGCCGCCCATCTTACCTAGCTGGATTGTGACGCGGACACCTAATATCACTATCCAACCGTATGGTCGTTCCCGTTTAACGCGATACAACCCTTCATCAAGGTGAAGGAGAGCGTTGTACGAAACGAGTTAAACGCTATTCTATAAAGATCAAAAAGGAAACCTGCGTTTGTTCAGATAAACGTAAGTTATAACAGTAAGTCCAATCGATAAACGAATTGGCCTTATCTCAGTTCGATTTGGAAATCTCGAATCTCTAAGAAGAAATCAAGCTTAGAAAACCCTATTCTCGGCGAGAGTTTTGGATGAACGTATCCAGCTACGAGCGGAGGAAAATCAGCTCGAGGAGAAGCATATCGAAACGGCGGATACCCCGACCATAATCCTACACCTTCTGATGCAATCATATTGCACCCTTCACCCAGGATTTATAGCCCTCCTAGTAAAGTGGCTCGCCCCAAAGAGAAAAGGACTCTTGCTAGCCTCAAAAACTGCGTAAACGCCGTCTGCGTAAGAAAGACTAACTGTTTAGAGTATCTTTATATTTTAGAAACTGTGATTTGTTATATTTTATAGACTTAAATCCCATTTTCTGGGAGTGGTGTAAAAGCTTTTGCGTAATTAGCCGGTTATTATCCCCGTAAAGTACTCTGTGGTTGGTTTACCAGGCATAAAAAGGCCGTGTCCTTGCTGTACTGGTGTTTTGGAGGACATAAAAGCCATTTCTTCTGTATTTGTACTTTAGAGGACATAATCTGTAATTTCGTGACGTAAAAGGCTCGATACTCTTGAAAACAGTGTCGCTACCATGACGACGGCTAACGGCTGATATTGCCACGTTGCAACTTTCTGTATCTGCCAATAGAATTTGAGTTAGCTTTGATTTTGACCTATCACAGAGCTACTGAACTGAATTTTCCTATCTCACTGCTCTTTCTCTGTGTTGAACGGGAGCTTCGTGGAATAAGGGTAGCTGGTATTCTTATAGTTATTCTTATCAGTGTTGTTGGTGATTCTAAGCCAGGAAGAACGGCTTTAGAGTATTTTGTGCTTTTATGCTTTAGCCTTACACTAGTAGGCTTAATTATAAGGACATATATCCGTTATCTGCATACTGCATACTGCAGTACTGCATACACTGCATACTGTGTAACACTGTGCATACTTTTAGAATTGTTATACTGCTATTTACTGTCAGTTCTTCATAATATGGTTGATGAATTATTATATTTGGAATAACGACAAATAACCCCGAAAACCCAATATTCTTGATATACCGAAGGTAAGAGAGAAAGGTTACAGATAAATGATTGCGACCTATGTTGAGTGGTTTGAAGTGAATCTAATGTTATTTGATAGACCCTACATGATTCGGTCCGTGTTCCTTTTATATGTGACTAAAATCAGTGAAGATCGGCAGATCAGTGTGCAGTATTGTGCAGCATTGTGTATGAGTGAGACTGATAACGAAGCATTTCCTAAAGAATGCGCCATATATGTGAATTGTAACTAAGCCATATCGTTGTGAGTAGTTTAAGTCATAACTCTGTTTATATAGATAGAGCGCCACGTCCTAAAGGAACTGTTAATATTCCCTGAAGGTGAATAATATTGTCAGAGATTATATAATACTGTCAGTCGAATAATACATTAGGCTTACATAGCAATAAGATTAAGCTGTCGAAATCAATCTCCCGGGTATATCCAACGGGTGAATGATCGCGCACAGATTGGTTTCAACTAGTGTAGTGAATCAAATACTTGTTAGAGGCTAAAGCGATTTATTATCTAGAAGACATCCTAATTTGGCGGGTTAAACTGCCAAAGGTCTGAAAGCGCGAACACACCCCGACCTTCAGGTAGCCGATAGGAGTAGCGCCCACCCCTACCTTCAGGTAGCAGATAGGAGTAGCGCCCACCCCTACCTTCAGGTAGCAGATAGAAGTAGCGCCCACCCCTACCTTCGGGTAGCAGATAGGAGTAGCGCCCACCCCTACCTTCAGGTAGCCGATAGGAGTAGCGCCCACCCCTACCTTCAGGTAGCAGATAGGAGTAGCGCCCACCCCTACCTTCGGGTAGCAGATAGGAGTAGCGCCCACCCCTACCTTCAGGTAGCAGATAGGAGTAGCGCCCACCCCTACCTTCGTGTAGCAGATAGGAGTAGCGCCCACCCCTACCTTCAGGTAGCAGATAGAAGTAGCGCCCACCCCTACCTTCGGGTAGCAGATAGGAGTAGCGCCCACCCCTGCCTTCAGGTAGCCGATAGGAGTAGCGCCCACCCCTACCTTCAGGTAGCAGATAGGAGTAGCGCCCACCCCTACCTTCGGGTAGCAGATAGGAGTAGCGCCCACCCCTACCTTCGGGTAGCAGCTATTGAATGATGAGCCTTCGGGTCACTTCCGGCCTCGGCCGAGTGCTTCTTTGATTACTTGTAGACCTACTTGCTACTTGTTGCTTGTTACTATACTTGTACATCTGACTCCTTGTGTCATGATGAATAAATAATATAAAAAATAAAAACTTTAATTGGGCTTTCTTTACAAATACGAAGACTATTGGTACTATTTTGGTAACCATAATCACTACAACTACTAATGGCATGTCATGCTTAAACTTCAATTTAAACGATGTCATGTCACAAAACCAATTATTGTTGAATTTGAATTTACCTCAAGTAGCATACAGTACCACTGGATGAAGCATCGACGAGTTTTATTTGATTGGCTAATCAATTTTCCTTGTCTTTCATAGGAACTTTTATGACACTTTTTCTGGTGCACGAAAAATGTAAGCTATTCATTCAGCCCTATTTCCCGACAGTGATTTCCAAATAAGGAAGGACTTCAAGCGATATCACAGATGTGATTTACGACTACTAGACTTCACCACCATCTTAAAAACTGTTCAACATACTGTAACAATTTTGCAATTCAACATCCGTCATCCACATCCGTTATCTGCAGCAGTCCCTCATTGCTGGGCGGCGCACCGTAGAGAGACCCGAGAGGGGCAATGTGACTTACAGCGAGGTGATAGCCTCACCAGTGGCCTTTGAGATCTTTCTTTGGTCGCCCTGGTCCGGTTCCTCGGGGAGATCGGCTCCCGCCTCCGTGCGGTGACACACGATCCGCGATCCCATCGATTCCCGTTGCGACGAATAGTGGTTGCTAGTTGTTCTAATGGGTAACGCGGCGTCGGTTCTGGCCACTGATAGGCCCATCCCCTGGCGGCCTATTTGGCTGAGACGGATGGCCGGACTCAGTATGAATGAACGTTACCAGGTTGAAGGTGGTCTACTCTTTGATGTTCGTTTTACTTGTGTTCTGTAAATTTTCAATCAATACCATAATGGTTACTCATTATTCCCTGGACTGCTTCAGCATATCATTCCATTATGTTGTTATGCAACATATGATGATAAATGTAAACTAATTTTAAGTTAACTGAATTGTGCAATCAATCGATCACATGCGAATTAACATTTAAATGCTGACAGAATAAATATAATAATACTGAAATTAACCATACCGAATAAGAAATGTTACCTCGCTATATTCCCATGAATTAAATTCCGACATTCTGCTAAACTGTGTGTGTACTACTACTGGTGTGTTAACGTGGTGAACAATACAACAGCATTACATCGAAGCATAATATGATAAACGGAATGTGGAATTATAGCAGCATACGTTCAGAAACGTAAATATAAATCATTAGTAATTTATTTCATTATAGAGTTTCATGTTTAATTGCTACTGTTTTAATTGGCGTTTGGGATAACCAACAAAACCTAAAATTCAATATCCCAGTCAAAAGTACATCAGTCAAAACTCAAAGTACTTTTATATTACGGTGTCTAACCTTTACACATTTACAACAACAGACACCTATAAGGTGTAGAGAGGGTGATAATATTGGTAATAAAATGTCTAAATAATCTAATATATTTTTATTTTTTATACTGTGTGTGTTTGCCCCAGCAACCTACCAGTTTTTCCATTGGTATCACCGATCTACTTACTTATAGGGTTCCAATGTTCTGTGGTCTGATGTCTGTTTGGGATAGGTGGTAACAGAGTTCATGGTGCGATTTTTTAGGTCATTGGTGCCATATAGATAGGCTTTGGGTAATCCTTTGTCCAGCTGATGAGATGTCGAGATTAACGCGTACTGGCACCGAAACGCAACCATATTTTTCACAAATTAATTATTTTTGCCCTAGTCCTACCCCTTTCACGGCGACAAAATTGTCATATATTTTCTTATAGAATATATAGGCATAGCTTTTGTGCAGTATACTACCGGTATCATTTAGTGTATGGCGGTTAGGTTAGGGTGCGATACATACCTGTATGTTGAGCATGTTTTAATATATTTGTTTTTTGTTTATGTCGTTTTTGTTTGCATTGTTTGTGTTGTTTTTTGATGGCCGTAGGGCTGAGCACTACTTTGGGCGTAATGTCCTGATCCTATGTTTTTTGTTAGTTTGTGGGGTGTAAGACTCTAGTGTTTTACCCATTTAGTTTATGGTTTATTTATGCTGTCTGTATGCATACAATAGTAAAAAAAAAACATAGTTAACTTTGAAGATGTATAATTCCTATCTAAGAACCTCGGGAATCTGATCATCACATTGGCGGTAAATTGCATTCGAGTCGGGTAGTTGAGTTCTCGGTAAAGACGAGGATTATTGGTGAAGCAACCTATATTAAATAAATCAAAAGAAATCAGATATTAAATCGTAATTACCAAATAAATTGCGACCGCCCACTGTCATACAAATCGGTGCCTTTAAGGATTGAATGGATCCAATTTCAGAACTATAATTGGATGATATCGATTGAGGTATGCCAAAAATATTTCTGAAATTTAATACATCGTGATTATTAAGCAATTAATAATTTCCATCGTTTAATTAAATGATTACTTTTCACTTTTCAATCAGCATGTTCGCGCTTTTAAGACCCTTGACAGTTTAACCTGCCAAATTAGGATGTCTTTTGGATGATATATATTCTTTAGCTTATGACGAGTATTTGATACACTACATTAGCCGAAGCCAGCCTATGCGCAATCATTCACCCGTTGGATATACCCGGGAGACTGAGTTCGGAGCTTAATGATTGATGGTGTAAGCCTACCGTATTATTCGACTGATCGTAATATATAATCTCTGACAAATATTATTCACTTTCGGTAAATATTAACAGTTCCTTTAGGACGTGGCGCTCTAAATATGTAAACAGAGTTATGACTTAAACTAGACACAACGAAAAGGCTATAGATTAACGTATATGGCGCATTCTTTAGGAGATGCTTTGTTATCAGTTACAATCATACACAATACTGCACAATACTGCACACTAATCTGCCTACCTTCACTAAATTTGGTCACGTATAAAGAGAGCAACAGACAATTTATGTTGGGCATATGAAATAGCATTAGATTCACTTCAAACCACTCAACATAGGTCGCAATCGTTTATCTGTAACTGGTCTCTCTAACCTTTAGTATATCAAGAAGGTGGGGTGTCTGACTATTGATCAGTATTCCGATATAATAATTCATCAACAAATATCACGAATAACCAACAGCAAAAGCAGTAATGTAAGATATGAATTGCATAGATATGTATGATAAGATTGTAATTAACTCGATAACAGATATACGTTCTATAATTAAGCCTACTAATGTAAAGCTAAAGAACGCTGATATACGGAGGTGCTAAAAGCCAATGTTCTTAGGCTCTGAGCAAAAACATAACACTGAACTACTGAGTTCTGTACACACCTCCAACACAGAGACAAAAAACGCTCTGATTGGTCAACCGAACAACGAGAGAACAAAGAAACAAAGAAACGTCGACGTGGCAATATCAGCTGTTAGCCGTCGTCATGGTAGCGACACTGTTTTCAAGAGTATCCAGCTTATCGCGTCACGAGATTGCGGATTATGTCCTCTAAAGTACAAATACAGTACAAATACAGAAGAAATGACTTTTATGTCCTCTAAAACACCAGTACAGCAAGGACACGGCCTTTTTATGCCTGGCAAACCAACTACAGAGTACTTTAAGGGAAAATAACCGGTTAATGACGCAAAAGCTTTTACACCGCTCCCAGAAAATGGGATTTAAGTCTATAAAATATAACAAATCACAGTTTCTAAAATATAAAGATACTCTAAACAGTTAGTCTTTCTTACGCAGACGGCGTTTACGCAGTTTTTTTTTGAGGCTAGTAAGAGTCCTTTTCTCTTTGGGGCGAGCCACTTTACTAGGAGGGCTATAAATCCTGGGTGAAGGGTGCAATATGATTGCATCAGAAGGTGTAGGATTATGGTCGGGGTATCCGCCGTTTCGATATGCTTCTCCTCGAGCTGATTTTCCTCCGCTCGTAGCTGGATACGTTCATCCAAAAACTCTCGCAGAGAATGGGGTTGTCTAAGTTCGATATCTTCTTAGAGATTCTGGATTTCACAATCGAACTGAGATAAAGACAATTCGTTTATCGCTTGGACTTGCTGTTACAACTTACGTTTATCTGAACAAACGCAGGTTTCCTTTCTGATCTTTGTGAATAGCGTTTAACTCGTTTGGTACAACGTTCTCCGCCACTTTGGTGACAGGTTATATCGTGTTAAGCCGGGACGGGACGATGGTAAGGGTTAAACGGCGATATTAAATGTCCGCGTCCCAATCCGGCTAGGTAGAATGGGCAAGTATCTAGGAAGCCCACAACTGGGGTGCCACCGACTAATTGTTCAGGTAACACTAGATCTTTGAGCAGTGAGTACAGCTCGGGAGGATCCGTCATACTAATAGGATCAAGAGTCTGAAGTCTCACTAGGGAATGAGGAGTTCTGATCGAGTATTCCGAAACTCTGATCATTGGTTTATTTAAGGATCGTCTGAGTCGAATGAGCGTAGGTGATACATCGAACAAGTTTCGCTCGAAACTCCCGTAAGTATAGCGAGTAAAACCGTGTTTAAAGCAACGTCTCCGCGGATGTTTATGTCTTTCTTTATGTTTAGTGTTTAAAGCTCATCTATCCCATCATAGTAGACATGTACCGAACAACAAGAGTCCCACAAGAAATGAAAACAAATAAGTTGGTGCCAGTTCCCAAGAAGGGCAACCTAACACTCTATGGTTCTTTTCGGGGAATCTCATTGATCTCGATTGCTGCAAAGCTATACAATAGGATTCTATTAAATCGCATCAGGGATCCCATTGAGAGACTGCTCCGTGGAAATCAGAATGGGTTCCGTAAAGGTCGTGGGACCATGGAGCCCATTTTGGCACTTAGAAGGATAATTGAAGAATTATCAAAAAAGAAAGACAGGCATCTGGCTGTTATCTTTGTTGACTTCTTCAAGGCCTTTGATTCAGTCTCTCGTTCACGTATGTTCAGCATACTTTCATTATATGGGATTCCTGATGAAATTATTGCAGCAATCAGATCAGTATACGATGGTTCGACAACATTTGTGTCTACTGTTGACGGTGACACAGAACCATTTGAAGTGTTATGGGGCGTCCTCTAAGGAGACACACTTGCACCATTCTTGTTCATTATTGTGGTTGACTATGTTCTACGCATGTCCTTAGATCATCATAATGATGATGGGGTGATGATAACTCCACCTACTGGCTCCAGAAGTCGAGGAAATCCTGCCAAGTACCTAACTGATCTAGACTTTGCTGATGACTTAGGAGTACTCTCAGAATCATTAGAGGGAGCCCAACGGCTCTTCAGCTCATTAGAACATGCTGCTTCTAGTGTTGGTCTTTTTATTAACTCCAGAAAGACCAAAATTCTGACCGTTAACTTTGAAAGTCCTCAGCAAGTCTCTGATCGGATGAGCATAAGCTCAAAGGATGGTATGCTTGAGCATGTGGACGACTTCTGTTACCTGGGATCATGGATCCGGAAGTCAGGTGAGGACCTTCGAATACGTAAGGGAAAGGCATGGGCAGCCTTGAATAGGCTTTCCAGGATTTGGAAGTCACCGAGAATTAATCGGAAACTTAAGGTCCGATTATTTAGAGCAGCAGTAGTTCCAGTACTCCTCTATGGGAGTCCATGCTGGGCTCTAACTGCTGAGGACACCAAATCTCTGGATGGCACATTCACAAGAATGCTACGCCGGGTTCATTGTGTCAAGTACAATGCACACATCTCCAACCAGACACTATATAACATTGGAGGTGTCTCATTGGTTCCCCCAAGCTTGACACTAGAACAAAACCGCCTCCGCTTTGCAGGACATTGCTTTCGCCGTGAGGACCAGCCAGTGCATAATCTTGTACTTTGGCAGCCTCATGGAGTGAAAAAGCATGGTGGACAGCCCATGACTTTCTTGAGACGCATCTTAAAGGACACTGGCCTTAAAGATGCGGATGATCTAGCAAATGTCATGGGTGATAGGGAGTTGTGGCAGTGCAATTTTGTTGACAAGCCGGCACAGCATTCTTAAAAATGCAGCTGCAATGCAGCATGCCGATCCTAGTAGTAGTAGTAGTTATGTCTTTCCGTTTGTTGGTTGGGTCTTGGGCATTCATCGCAATAATACCAAAAACGCACGTCTTGTAGGGGAAACGCGAGTGATCTTCCTCCAGCTTACAATATTCTTCCATCCGTTCGAAGCTATCCGGTACAACAGGTAGCGATCGATCGGTGGTAAGATACATCATAGTGGAATAGAGCCGTTTGAGTTCTACCATGCGGTCATGATGTATACCTTGAGGATATCGAGTTTCTAGATTCTGTTGACTGGTAATATCTAATAGGTTTCTCTCAAGAATTCCAGGTATTTGGTGGAGTCGCTGCATTTATCCGGCTCTTCGACATCTGCACTTTCGAGTCGGTTTCGAATAGAATTTTCGTGTTTGAGTCTCAGTTTATCGTTCCGCTTCCGCTGGGTATGATATTTAAATAAACCATTTCCCTTTGGTGTCTATATCGTTCGTATCGTGTAGGTCGATAGGATGACCAGTAGTCAAGAAGTCCATATACGTACCATTACGATGCGTATAGCGAGCGGTGAATTTTCTACAGTCTAACCCACGCGCAAGTTGCTCCCGGGACATTGGCAGTTAGATATAACGACCATCGACCTCCGTAGTAGTTGGACCAGCGTCGCCGCGTATCAAGCTATCAACAAATGCTTGTAAAGGTAGAGTATATCGTTCCCTGATACCAAGATCATCTTCTATCAACTCAATCATATCTGCTATATAAGTTTATCCATATTATAATGAGTTTATATTTAGGCGAGCGGGCGTCGCTGCCTACCCCTCTCTGCCCCCGGACAGTGCGAGATCCTCAGCGCTGGTGTACTTTCGCCGATGTGCCTATCGCCAACGTCGTAGCTGCACAACGACTACAACAACCAGCACGAGCCACTCCACCGTCCGTCCCAAAGGCTTAGATATACTTCAGGTTCTTACTGGAGAGTTAGGGTTACTTTCACAATTGCGACTCGCTACTGTAAACACACCTTAGTAGTAACATTCACCTACAAACGCACAAATTCCACGTAACAGTCACAAATGGTACACATTCTATCACACATTCGGGTGATTTGTCCGTTAGTCAAGTGCCTTCCAGAATGTCACGTTGTTATTATGTATCCTTGGATACTAGCGGTGTGCTATTTATTCCGTATGCTATTCAATACGCAAGCCCTTTATTGTTCTTTTAACTCACTTCTAATTCTAGCGTGGTTGTTGCCATGGTGACATTATGGAAAGCTAGCGGTAGAATTAGGGTAATTCTCATGCATACAGATCTGGGATGCTATTTAATAGTAATTCTTTAATGGTCAATATCCCCTTTATACATGATTCTATGAATTGTATCGGCTATTGACTATACATTGGAGATTCTCGCGCACAAATACACTTAATAGAGTAAATCTCCGCTCCCATGATCTATTAATTAATGGAATTTTGGGAATGTTATAAATTGTATAAAATGACAATTTATCAAATTCATTGAAATATATGAATTTAAATTTATTCCCGTAAATTTTATTATTTGATAGTTAAAATGGACACAATTTTATTCCAGAACGTGTCTGGGGACTGGGATCCTTGATTCTATGAATTTTGTCCTTTTAAGAGTATCGGTAAGTGCTACGATATCTTAATCGACTAGAATTTTAAAGGATCTGATATTTGACAGATTTTTGTAAATATTAATAATTAATATTTAGGATGGGCACCAGTTTATTCCAGAACTTGTCTGGGGACGATAACCATTGATTCTAGAAATTTGTCTTTCAAGTATATCGGTGGGTGCCGCGATATCTTAATCGACTAGAATTACAGATGGTCAAAGGGTTTAACAGATTTATTTTGCGTTATACGCTACTGTTAAAGGGACATCACGCTACTATATGTATTATTTAATATACGGTATGAGAGCAATATCGCACGAAGCAATGTCAGTGTGAAGAGGCAAGTCGTTTCCAAGGTCTACCCAGAGCTTGGTTTAGCCGAGACACGAGGATCTGAACTTTGCATTCCTAATACTCTGCCTACCAATAATACTTAAATATAGTAGTGGCTTTATTGTACTTTAATAAGTACGGACATTTCATCTTACTGTAGTCACGTATTTATAATATAATACGGGCAGTAAGGAAAGAGAAAAAGAATTATTTCTCGCCGTCGCACTAAATATATAATATACGTAATTAAATAATAAACGCGAATATATATTGCACTAATCTACTAAATAATCTCTAAAATACCATACTACTAAATTAAATTAAATAAAACGATTAAAATAAAATTACATAATAATACATACATAAATATAAAAATAAAACAAATACAAAATAATAGAGTCACACACCCACTCCATATGTTGTTACGTTATGGAGTCCCTAGATGTTTGAAGGATTAGGGAGGTGGTCGTGGGAAGAGAATCTTGCCTTCCACAGTTTCCGGAGAGTCCTCCATTCCCTTCTGGTAAACACAAACGACCGACTGGGTGATTGAGTCGCTGCATCCCGAATACAATTCCAAGTTTCCTCTTCGTCCTGGAATAGTGACGATAGAAACATCGCTCTAGGTACACGACGGCCTTACAAAGCCGATTCCAGGAGCTATAGTGGTCCGTCGCTCCCTGCAGGAGAGGTGAGAGTCCCTGCGAGACGTCTGATGTTCCAGAGCTCCAATCGCTCTCTCTGATCTTCATGAAGGATCCACTCGCGGTGGGGAGGTCCAGATCCACGGCGTCGTCCCTGGCAATATGTAATACCGACAGATCTATCCCGGGTTCAAATAACTCCGATCCACCCGTCCGGGTTTTAGGTTTGACTTTCTCCGCTCCCTTGGCTGGTCTAATCTCAGTCGGAGTAAGATGGGGAGGCCATTCATCCTCCTTACTCAGGAAGTCGGGTTTACCTAACCGTTCTGTAGTATCTGTCAGTTCTTGAGGAGTTGCTCCTCTGGAAGCGATGTCAGTTGGATTAAACTTCTTGGGGCAATATCTCCATTGATCTACATTGGAGCTAATATCGTCATTATCTGAGGAGTATGGTGTTCCCTCAGTTGGGTCGTCTCCCTCACTAGTATCATCTTCCCATTCACTCACCTGGCAGACGCGATCTTGAAGCAGTCTTTCTCTGAGCGTTCTTCGGGAAGGTCCAGTAAGGTACCAACCTACTCTAGTTCTTACCGCATAGGTCTGAAGTGGTTGCGGTTGAGCAGGTCGTTTCTCCAATGTCTCCAGCGCCTCATGCGCGTTTTGACCGATTAATATTTGTACTCCAGGATAATCGGTGTCGAATCTAGGAATGTTAAGTTGTTGGGCATGATCATCTTCGTCCCAATTATAAGGTTCCACTTGGGTGGTAGCGAAGTTCTTTATTGCCACCATTTTGACTGACCTTATACTGTGTTCTCCTAGTTTATCCTGTGGAGTGGACAACTCACCTATATAATAGTCGGCAGCTACAGTAGAATTCCAAACCTGCATGATCCCTGACATGTTTAGCTTGGTTCGGAACTTGGGTTGTCCAGCAAAGATGACTTCGGCTAGTTCTTTATCGATGAATGTTCCTGTGCTACCGGAGTCCAGGAGGGCGTTCACTATATAGCTCTTCTGAGGTCCGTGGACCCGTAACTGGACTACAGGAAATTCTCGGATTCCTATATTGGAAGTTGGCGCTTTCCAAGATGGTTGTTGATCAGAAGTAGTTAAGGTAAGGTCGCTGTCTGTGCCTTTCTCATGCATGAGTGCTCGATACACTGCGGTGGTGTTTATTAAGTAACAGGATTCGTTTTGGTCGGAGAATTCGTCCGTATAGAATCCTTCCATCTCAGAACTTTGGTCAGTGTCGTTCACATCACTGAATTGGACATGTAGTTGTTCGGACTCACTTACCTGACTCGGGCTGCTTCGTTCGAATTCAGTGTGCAACAAGATGATGTTTTGCACCGCACTTTGCACACCTTGCGTCGGAGTAACAGGTTCGCCGTTGGTGTCCTCGTCTGAGGCAATTATAACACAACCGCTTATCCCACATGACTTCCCGTCTCTCTTTTAATGATTTCTTTAAGAATTCATCGCACATATTCAAGCGGTGGGGCCCATCGCACAGCACACATTTGGGTTTGATGTTACTTACTTTAACCTGTGCTGTGTGGTGCACACTTGTTCTCTCCTCGGGCCCTCTCACCTGAACTCTCTTGGGAGACGTAGGAGGAGTTTTTCTTACCTGTTCTCTCCTGTCATTGGTTCGAGACTTGAATTTACTTACCTGATCTTTAGGCATTTTATTTACGTAATAAGATCTGTCAGTGTCTTTCCCGCTATCTTCTCCTTGAGAAGTCTGGCTTTCGCCATCATCTGTATAACACACTGGTGTTACCCTTCTCCTAGAAACGGGTTTCTCACTTACCTTGTTTTCCAGTGTCTTCTCTCTGGACTGCCTTAGGAGCTGTAATTTCACTTCTTCATCTAGGAATGACATGAGATCAGCCATGGTAGGGTCTCGTCGTTGTTGTTCCATCATATATAACACTTTCTTATCCCAGCGTGTGCCTACTCCACCTTTCGGTAAAGTAGAAGCCACTGCTCTAATAACCATAGCACTCTGATACTCATGAGACTTACCTAGCCAATCTAATTGTCTACAGATCTCCTGAATCTCATCGGAAAACTCTATAATCCCGCTGCTAATAAACTTTCGGGGCGCTACCAACTTTGCATACAAATACCCAGCTATGTTATTCCTATTACCATACCTGATGTTTAGTGTATCCCAAACTTGTCTTAATCCGTCTGGATGTCCAATAAACTTTAACGCCATTAACTTGGGAGATCCTTCCAAGCACTCGATGAGGAATCTAAGTTTCTCTCCATTAGATAGTACAGAGTTCTGTATGTTATCTTTGTAATATTCATTAAAAGGTAACCATTTCATCTCATCTCCATTGAACTTGACGATCTCTCCCACCTTTACCGCTTGCCGGGCTTCGGTTCTAGCCATTTGACGCGTAAAACTTTCTTGGGCCATCGTGTTATTTAATATCGAGTTATCGGTATATAAATTTCTCGGATTATGATCCGGTCTATAGGGAATATCATTATCAACAGGTCTATAATTACCCTTAATAGGGTTTACTATAGGGGTTTCCACTTCACTAGCAGTATAGATGCGTGTAGGCTCCACACCTTGCGCATGAAATACTTCAGACCTAACAGGTTGACACATTGTTACAGGGGGTGGTGGTATACCCTTTTGTAAATTGACTAATTTATCGCGTTCTAACGCGATACTTTGCTGCACCTTTTGCAACTCTAACCTACCTTCCCTGACTGTTCCCTTGAGCTGCTGAACAGTCTCTTCCATTTCCCGGACCTGCTGGGAGGAACATTTACAATGTTCCCTCAGCTGCCCGAGCAGGAGACCCATCTCCCGTCGTCCCTCAGCTACCCACTCGACCGCCGAAGCGGGAGTCGCCAACGTAGTAGCGGGCAAGCGAGAGACGACGGGCGATAAATTCTGGATATCTCGCTCGGCGTCCAGGATGGGTTCGGACTCGGGAACAGTCCTACTGGGCACAGGTAGTTTCGTGCTGTGTAAAGGGAATTTAGAGGTAGGTTCTGGGAGTACAGGTGTCTCTATCACCGCAGGGGTGGCTTTGAGAACAGGCCTAATTATTTCAGGCTCATCTACTATAGTAGGGAGTCTTTCTACTGTAATAATTTGGTCTGTGGGTTCTGTACTACCTAAGTCTGTGCTAGCTAGTCTCACCACAGGAGGCAAATTAGGTAACTTCGGACAGTGTGGCATTCTTCTACGCCTGCTTGAACGAGATTTATTACCTCTACTTTCGGGATCTCTTATATCACCTTCATCGGATAACTGTCTTAATAACTGTCTTCCGATTTGTCTCCTCAAGTCTGCTTCTGCCACTGCCTCTGCCGCTTTTCTTTCCGCTTCTGCCGCTGCTACTTTTCTTTCTTCTATCCTTTCAAGACACTGTCCAAGTCGAAGACTCATTCTAACACTTTTCAAAAGACTATCTGACAGTGCCCGTTTTGTGTCAGATATGTTTGATTGTACAGTTGAATGTCTACTGCTATATTACAGTTAAAGCAAGTCTAGTAATTCAGTATCACTGTTAGCCTAATAATTAATTACCGATACTGCAACTCAGTGGAGCGTGATATATATATAATATATTAGAATACCGGTATGCTTATGGTATATATAAGTATTATTACAGACTAGGTTTTTTACAGAAACCGGTATATAATTTTAGCACAGATATATATAAATATATAATAGGCCTATCGTGGATACCGGTATGCAGTTTACACTTATAGTATATATAAGTATAATTATTAACTAGAATTAATTACAGAATACCGGTATGATTTCAACCTAAAATTTATAGAAATAAATATAATAAGCCTATTGTAAATACCGGTATGTCAATTATTTTAGAATAATTGAATTTCTGAATTTTAAGGGATACTTGGTTACTTTAACTTACTTTATCGCCGTTATTTAAGCAGTAGTCCAACTGATATTGAGACCTAATTGTTATATGGCAGGCCTACTATTTATAAATCGTTTGAGTTGATTTATAATATATATATACCCGTTTAATGGGTTTTGTCAATGTTTGAAATAAATGTTATTATTTCTGGGGGAGTCACTACACATAAGCTGTGCGCTCTCAGTGGAGTGCTACTTGTTAGACACTAAAACAAATAATTCTAATTTACCTAAGTTACTTAATACTACAAATTACGTACAATTCGGGTTGAGATTACAATCTCTAAATAAACACAAGAATTTAATTACAAATACACAAATACAAATTTTTAGGGTAATTTTACAAGAAGTCTACTAACCAGCCTAACAAAGGGTTAGAATATCTGGTTATTACAACGGACAGGTTACTACGGTATTTGAAAATAATAAGTAGTAGTAAATATACTGCGCTGTCCAGATAGGAAAATACCACCGCCTGACGACCTATAACCGTATCACTATAGGTACTACGTTATGTATCACGGAGTGTCCCTACCTAGAAGTTAATTACCGCGGTCTACCAGAACCAACGTGCCTATTAACCACTTTACAACACAAATACACTGCCTACACACTAATTGCTTTCGGAAAGCACTGTACACTAAACCCTAAATTAGGTACAAGTACTTGTATAACAAATAATTAGTAGTTAAAATACTTGAACAGCCAAAAGAACCACGGTATCTGCCGGAGTGACCAAAGCACAAAATCTCCAGTGTTTACCTACGCCGAGCAGCCCTGATGTAGTACCGGGGTTAGTTTAACTATAACGGTATGTATAACAAACACAATTACTGTAGGAACAAACTTGGGGAATGAATGTTGCGAATAATCGCATAAACTCTGAATAATAAATATTACGCTACGCGTACAAACTACTCAAACAAAATGCAGACCAAATACTGACAGACTACTATCAAGCCTAAACAAACTACGGTATATGCAGACTCCGAAATGGTTAAGTAGTATGCGTTCTAACCCAGTAGTACGACTTATTCTTTAGATGGGGGTTTACCTTACAGCGATGGCTGCCCCTACTTCCTAACCGTTCTTTATCGGACAGATGCTTTGCACACACCGAAATTTCCTCAAACCCAACAACAGCCAGACAACTATCCAGCCTACAAATTATCTAAATAAAATTATACGCTACCCGTACAGACTACACAAACAAAGTACAGACCAAACGCTGGCAGACTCCTATCAAGCCTAAATAAACCACAGGACATGCAGACTCCGAAATGGTTAAGTAGTATGCGTTCTAACCCAGTAGTACGACTTATTCTTTAGATGGGGGTTTACCTTACAGCGATGGCTGCCCCTACTTCCTAACCGTTCTTTATCGGACATACACTCTACATGCACTGCAATCCGTTCAGACCTAATCAACAGTCAGCCAACAGTCAAGCCTACAAATTATCTGTACAATCTGAGCAGGCTTACACGCCTTCTGCTCAATACTGGCCTACAAATAAATAAAACTGGCAGAAATAAGTAAACTATACAAAAGAATGAGGGGTGATCAATCCCTATTCCCCTGGCAGCCTACATTATACAATAGATCACAATCGAATAATACTGCTGTACCTGTACCGTAAGTACCGGTTCGGGCAGTTGGGCCTACAGGCCTACAGTAGTACAGGTTACCGTTCAACCGGTACCGGTACTTTAGACTGGATTGCTTACACCGCAATCCAGAAGCAATATCTGTTATTGTTCGCGCTTTTAAGACCCTTGACAGTTTAACCTGCCAAATTAGGATGTCTTTTGGATGATATATATTCTTTAGCTTATGACGAGTATTTGATACACTACATTAGCCGAAGCCAGCCTATGCGCAATCATTCACCCGTTGGATATACCCGGGAGACTGAGTTCGGAGCTTAATGATTGATGGTGTAAGCCTACCGTATTATTCGACTGATCGTAATATATAATCTCTGACAAATATTATTCACTTTCGGGAAATATTAACAGTTCCTTTAGGACGTGGCGCTCTAAATATGTAAACAGAGTTATGACTTAAACTAGACACAACGAAAAGGCTATAGATTAACGTATATGGCGCATTCTTTAGGAGATGCTTTGTTATCAGTTACAATCATACACAATGCTGCACAATACTGCACACTAATCTGCCGACCTTCACTAAATTTAGTCACGTATAAAGAGAGCAACAGACAATTTATGTTGGGCATATGAAATAGCATTAGATTCACTTCAAACCACTCAACATAGGTCGCAATCGTTTATCTGTAACCGGTCTCTCTAACCTTTAGTATATCAAGAAGGTGGGGTGTCTGACTATTGATCAGTATTCCGATATAATAATTCATCAACAAATATCACGAATAACCAACAGCAAAAGCAGTAATGTAAGATATGAATTGCATAGATATGTATGATAAGATTGTAATTAACTCGATAACAGATATACGTTCTATAATTAAGCCTACTAATGTAAAGCTAAAGAACGCTGATATACGGAGGTGCTAAAAGCCGATGTTCTTAGGCTCTGAGCAAAAACATAACACTGAACTACTGAGTTCTGTACACACCTCCAACACAGAGACAAAAAACGCTCTGATTGGTCAACCGAACAACGAGAGAACAAAGAAACAAAGAAACGTCGACGTGGCAATATCAGCTGTTAGCCGTCGTCATGGTAGCGACACTGTTTTCAAGAGTATCCAGCTTATCGCGTCACGAGATTGCGGATTATGTCCTCTAAAGTACAAATACAGTACAAATACAGAAGAAATGACTTTTATGTCCTCTAAAACACCAGTACAGCAAGGACACGGCCTTTTTATGCCTGGCAAACCAACTACAGAGTACTTTAAGGGAAAATAACCGGTTAATGATGCAAAAGCTTTTACACAGCACTACTATTCACTTTTAAAGACAATCAATCTGCACTAGGCCAGTATATAGGCTTACAAATATTCATTCCCAATGTTTAACAGTTTACCGTAGAATTAGTTAAAATTTACTACATCACTAATTCGATTCTTATTACATTAGCTTTGGTTTGCTAATTTCGGTTAAATTCCGGTTATTGATTTATAGTGAACAAAACGAAGAGATCTGCTATTAGTTCTTCTAGATCTTTCTGGAAAAAAAATGAGATGAGTCCGGAAAAACCATGAGTAAGAGATAAAGAAGTTTGATAAAAGATGAACAAGTCCTACATAGCATTACTAATGAATCGAAGAGGATTACTATCTATATAAAATAATAAAACAAATACACTATTCACAAGATATCTTTACACGAGCAATATCCATCCATGGACGTTAGTTTAAGGCTGAATTTCTTCATACACTCGTTAATATATCACATGAATCCCATTGCATCCCATTAATCACGAATATATCATTCCCCCCTCAGCCAATCCACTAATTAATAAATCAGGAAGTTGCCCTAACTTCCTCCTACCTAACTCACAACCCCAGTAGTAGTTTGTTAGCTCAACATATCTTATGTCTAAATGTCAGAACATATTAACGAAAGATGGTCGGATAATGTGTTGATTAATGTGGAATAGAAAAGTTCCGCTCCTTTTAAGATTAATCAACGAAAGTGGATGTTCGTACTTACTCTATAGTAGAATTCACTTATCATATCATAAAATCGTGCCCCATTCAACATTTTACATATTATTATTTACCTTTATTTGACTTCTGAGCAAATCCTTACACATTTATTGATTTATGTTCTGAGTCGGTTGAATCTAT
>JAUCBJ010002339.1:0-32487 GCA_032718475.1 Nemertoderma westbladi
CACTATAATGTACCTACGATGACAAGAATATGTTGAAAATACTGCTGAGCTTCAATAATGTGAAACATAAATGATTTCGCTTGGAGTAATGTAGAGTAAATGTAATATAAAAAGATGTCTAATAAACAGGAAAACCATATAAAAAATATAAATAATCTAATACATAATATTCCAGAATCGAAAGAGAAAAATGTCTTAGTTTTACAGAAGATAATTTATACAATTTATACGATATTTACATTGTATTGACATTTGTATTTACAAAAATAATGGGTAAGATAAAGAATGTTACAGTAGAAATACAATAACACGTGCACCAACAGACTACTTCTTCTTTTTCTTTCCCTTTTTCCCGGATTTTTTCCCTTTCTTCCCCTTCTTTCCCTTCCCATCGTCGTCATCGTCTCCCTTTGCCAGCTTGGCTCGTTTCTTTCCGAGCGGCGTCTTCCCGTACCACGTCTTGAATGCTTCCTCTTCCTCCTTGTATATCGGGTCGATCTTCGCTAGCGGAGCCACGAACTCGGATGCGACGAGTGGTTTCTTCGCGAGTTGAGTGATCCTCCGATCCGTAAGTACGGACTGCACCGCCGTGGAGATGTGACCCATCGTGTACCCGTCGCAGACCTTACACAACGATGACAGATCCAACGCCTTGCTCAGCGTTCCTCCGTATTTGGGGATTAGAGTCTTTATGATGACGTAACGGGACGCGTAATCCGGTCGAGGAATCAGAACGCTTCGTTGGAACGCCCCGGAGAGTGGCTTCAACTCGCAATCGAACGGCGCTTTACTTGTTCCCACGAATAAAATCCGATCGTCAGCTTTTATTGTCTTCAGAACTTTCGGTAAATCCTTTTTTAAACGTTTTGGGTCGGAAGGATCGCCTTTAGGCGCTTTCTTCAGGAAGGTCCGCTCGCAATCACCTATATAGACAACAGACGGTTGTAAGGCCCTCCCGACTTTCATTACCATATGGATGAGCATGGCGAGGCCTTTCTTTCCGGGGTACTTCCCACCGATGTTGGTCGCAGTGAGATCGAATAGATTGGCTCCGGTTTCAGTACAAATCGCGTGTGTCAGCATCTTCTTACCGGTGCCTCGGGGTCCCGCCAGCAGCACCGATTTCACCAGCGGTGATTTCTCGTGCACCGCTTCGGATCCGAGCGGCAGCACCGCTAGTTCCGTAACGACCCGCCGCACATCGGCGAGACTCGGCATGGGTTCGACGCCGGCTTGGCGCAATGTCGTACCCAGGTAACTGTACTCCCCAAGGTACTCCGTCATAGAGACCTTGGGGCATCGCTGTAACACGTTCTGTTCTACTAACTCCTCGTACAAAGACTCAATGGTTCGATCCGGGGTCAAATCTTTCTCTTTCTTCTTTTTACCTTTCTTCCCCTTCTTTTTTCCCTTCTTCTTTTTCTTCTTCTTCTTCTTCCCCTTTCCGGCTTTCTCTCTGTCGACAGCCAACCTTAGATTCTTCAATTCCTCTCGCATTAACTCATCAACTTGAACGCGAATTTCGTCTTCCACTTCTTTGCGCTTCGATTCCTTGATGAGATCGCTGTCGAACTTCTGACTGAAGTTATTGGTTTCATCCCGTGTTTGCCATGTATCTTCGTAACCCTTATGACACTGCTCCATGGGAGAAAGAAACTCCGACGGTTTCAAAAGAAAACCTTCGTCCTCGGAATCGTCACCTTTCTTCCCTTTCTTGCCCTTTTTACCTTTTTTTCCCTTTTCCTTCTTATCCTTTTTCCCCTTCTTTTTCCCAGATTTTTTCCCCTTCTTACCTTTCCCGCCTCCCTCTGCATCCTTCTCCGCCAGCTCTTTCGCCAACTCAGCGGGGTCCTTTTCCTTAAATATTCCAGCCGATCCACCATCCTCCTCATCTGGAATATCCGGAAACTTCCCGGTTGCATCGCGAACCTCCAGAAACCACTGCCGAATCTGATCTTGCATCCTCTCCTTTATGTCGGGACCTTCCACCTCTCTAACTTTCTCTTTAATAGAAACGAGAGCCCCCTGGTACTCCCTCTCATGTTCCTCCAACGTCACTCTCCTTGCATGCTCTGTTCTCGCCGCCAACGTCTGCGGTTTCATTTTCTGACTACTAGGAAGTGGAGGCGCCATCATCCCAATAAATATCATTTCCTCGTCTCTCTCACGTTTTATTCTCTTCCTTATCGCGTAGCCTTTCCAAACCTTCTGGATGTTCAAGGCAGCGACTTCAGGGTCCAGAGTCGGGTCTCCACGCAACGCTGCCGACCTCTCCTTCTCCTCTTGATCCCGTATCTCCTTCATAAATCTCGCCCTGAGTCGCCCCTGCCGAGCCCTTTCGTGGACCTGTATCAACTTAATCGCGTCCTCGATCGATATCTTAACCTCTTCTTCGTCTTTCTTTTCCTCAGCTCCAATTCGGGCTAGAATTGTGCCCAACATTTTCTCTCTCTCTTTCAGAACCTTGGCGCGTTCCAGTGTGAAATACTTCGGGATCGGCATTTCAATATCCTGCGGAGTCAACTTCAGATCGGTGAGAATGTCATCAAAATACTGGAACTCAGAAAATTCTAATCCCTGTAATTCACCTTTTAATTCTAGAACACGCCCCATAACCGAATCCAACAGATTCCTTAATAATCTTCTTTTTTGGGGATGGACAATTTGATCGTAACATTGTTCCAAGTTTCGGAAGCTTTGAATGTACTTAATGTACATGTTTGATACTGTTTGTACAGCAACATGACGGTCCTTCTCTGGTTTGGGAGGCGCGGACGGTAACTCTTGAACTAAGAGGTCTTTAATTGCCGCGTCAGAATGAGCCCATTGTAAATTATAAGCTGCGTGAGACATTCTATAAAGGATAATGAGTGAGTTTTATGAGTAATAAATGTGTCTGTACCGCGGTATCGCTGGGTAGGTGAAGAGTTTATTGTTGCTCCCGAACTTAAATATTCAGCTTTTCAGATAGGTATCACCGCAGTATTTCCTGTGTTATTTCATAATTGTATAAAATAATCTTTATCCCAAATTATTGATGATACAATTACTATTGGTATTAACAATCAAATGTACCTTCAAGTTTAGAAATCTAATTCATAAATTTTAAATTATCCTTTTTATTCCTTAATTGTTTAGCCGAATGTAAATAATACGCATTTACATTTTTACTATTTGCTGCTACGGCCATTTATGAATAAGTATTCATAAGCCGAGACATGGGGGCGGGGGGGACTTGACGCAAATCCCGTCTCGGCGAATTAATATCCCGCCTCAATGTTTAGTCATCAATTAAGGGAAATGAGCAGGTTACAGTGGCACGTTATTCTAAACAAAGTTGATTGCGTCGAAAGACCCCCCCCCCCCCCCCCCCCATATATGCATAAGCCACGTCGAACAAAAGATAATTTAATAATTAAATTATCATAATTGTAGTAATTAAATTAGAGATCTAACAACATGCAACAACAAATATTTTGTTGGCAAAATATAATCAGTAGGCTGTACGCTGTAGGCCAACTAGCAATTGTAACACCACAGTTCTTCCTTCAGGTCAAGTTTTTCTTTATGAAAAAGATACCGTGTACCATATAAGCCGTTACTGGTATCTTGCACTTGCACATGGTTGCACCACTTTACCCTACATAAATTTATAGCAGTAAAGGTAGACCGATTCAGAAACAGTACCGGTCAGCCGGTACAGTACTGCAGTACAATAAAGAGTTACTGAGGTATCGGTGGAAATAATTTGTATTTATGTTGCTGGACAGTTATTTACCGTTACCTAGCAACCAGACAATCAGCTGAAATTTTACAGCTGATTTATTGTACACACATGGCCAACTGACGAGATGCCTTGTAACAAAGATACCTTTCCTTGCATCAACAATACAAAATTATTATTGATTACCATTACGGTTACGGTACGGTTGAATTGTAGCGTTAGTCCAGTCGATATCTGCAGATCATATCTAATTTAGAATAATGTTTCTAAGTGATTGGGAAAAAAATATTGTTTAGAAAATGTATATTTAAACAATTTTGAAGATTGTTCTGGTGTATTCTGTAGTTAAATTAGGCTTACTTATTAGGCTTACGTATAAACTATATACGAACACTAAATTATATATTTCCCAGATTACATAGTTTTCGCACTAAATATACTTTTTACCGCCCCAAAACAATAGCCCCAAATTTCATGTTTTCTGTAAGCAATATACATTAAAGCTACGTCTGCTGTATGTCACAATTCTAAAACCTAAACTGGCAACGCCATGGCCTATCGCATAGAAAATTAGTGGAACGTGAGGTATAATTTATACAGTACATTACGACATATTTTCTCTCTAGAAGTATTAAGAATGGTATAATGTTCGTTAGTGCACCCCCATGATAATCATTATGCTTTAACAATTAATTTGGGGTAGCACTACTTAATACTTCACCATTAAAATGATAGGCATCCACTCTACGTGTTTTTTTAAACAACTAATTAATTATTTTAAATTGCTAAAAAAGGGTTTATGTTTAAACAAATTTTTCCTTTTATCTGAAATATACAATCTCTGGTTAAACAACTGCAGACGTTCATTCATTGTCATGCTTAGTAAGAATAATGTACTAACTATCTCATTCATTACTTGCTGTTACACTGCACTGCTTGGACATCCATTGTAACATGCTTAGTTATCGATTTCTGCAAGGGGTAATGACAATGCACTAGCATATTACGTTATTACTGTAATTCATGAATTACTGCCTGGACACGGGTTCATGATATTTCTCGGATAATTATTTAACTTTTTGCTTTTCGTGGGAGTCGACTTTATTTGTATATTCTTGTATCTTTGGTTGGATCTGTGCTGTCAAAGTAGGCCTAGGTTTTGAACACATACTGTATAGTCGTATCAACACTACAGGTACATCCAATTATTAATATCACTAATACTTATTATCGAAAATAAAAACTCTAAATTGAAATGGCATTTCGTGACCCTCCCCACCCCACTAATGTAGGCCTTTGCTTAACAGTTATATTGGTGTAAATATTAGTAGCGTGATGGCTTATTGGTAGTTTATTGTGTTTAGTGTCGGATACCATTACCAGACAACCATATACTGTACAATTATACTCTGTACATGATTATTACTGTATTTGCCAATTGCATATTATTAGGGATGTTGCGAATGTCCGCGTCCGCATCCGCGGATATCCGCATGATTTTTGGCATCCGCATCCGCACCCCTGGCATGCGGAGCAGATGTGACATGCGGATGTTACACCATGACCTACTAAACCACGACCTGCCAAGTTGCAGCAGGACCACAAAATTAGTGGGCCTATTGATTTTTAGATGGATAAATGTGAATAAGTATATATAACATACAGTAGAATTGGCACATCCAATGTCAACTGACAAGTTTCAAGAAGTATAATGTTGCTAATTAGGAAAAGTGTAATGTATTGAATTTATAAAATAATCGGTGCTTTCCTGTAACCCCCCCCCCCCCCCCCCCCCCCATCTGATGTTAAATTCCTTTCATGATGTTAAAACTATGCTGTTATTGACAGCATTGTGTGTTAAGTAGCACTTTTTCACAGCATTTATGGCACTGAGTTATTTTTTCATGAATGAGCAAAGCGAGCAAGTGCAAGCAATAAAGAAAACGAGGATTGTATGATGAATATAAATCACTTCTTACAAAACTCATAACAATATAAACATACACAAATGATTTTTCGAATATAAACTATTGACAATTATAATTATTATTGACATTGTATTACTATAACTACAGTATAAGTCCTTATTTCGTTGTCTCAATTTAAATTTTTTAATTTGGCTTTCCCGAACACATTTACTGCCGTCAAGAAGACAACAGATTTATTGGACAATTCGTGCGCTTTACAACGAAATCCCAGGTCATAACTCCCACAGAAGTTCTAACATTATCATACCTGGAAGGCAAGCTATATTTAAATTTTAAAAACCGGCCCACTAATTTCGGGGGGCTGCTGCAGCTTGGCAGGTCGTACTTTAGTAGGTCATGGTTACACGCACTACTGTATCTAAGCATCCTGTCTGCGCTTTCCAACAAATAACCACTCAATTAAAAAAAAATTAAACAATAATTACTTTTTTTATCTTAAACTTTTTTGCTTTTTATCTTTAAGATTATCAAAATATCAAATAATAATCAAAATTATTTCTTACTAGATAACAACTTGGCAGAAGTAAATGCATTCGGTCCTGTTGTATGTATTAAGGATAAGCACTGCATAATTTTGTTATGATTTAGCAATAATTTTGTTCGTTATATTATTGTTAGATTATTGGGAATGAATATTAATAGAAGATTAGAATATTAAAATGCTGGTGTAATCTTTATGTACTGTAGAAAGAAGGCCAGACAAAAATATGTATGTTTTAATAGACATCCGCATCCGTGCCGATGTCACCTCAGACATATGCATCCGCATCCGCATCCGTATACGGGGATGTCAACAATATGACATTCAAAAATATGACATATTATCAATCACCACTCAACTCACTAATAACAGATGCAGTGATAGTCCGAACCATATCCAGATATCTAAATCCTTTCTTAAATTAAAAATTAATTAAAATGTCTTCTCCATTCTCCTCTTTCTGTCTTTTGACAAATTGCAAACATTCTAAATTAAGCTTCAACAGTTCAACGATAAGCTGTAGTGTATACCATGAAAGATAAAAGGGGAAAATCTGTTTTATGGCGTTGCAGCGTTGTGTTAATCGACCAAAGTGTTTTTGTCTGTTGGTTTGGCAAGAACATCTATCGACTTTTCTAATCCTGTAATCCAACCGAACTCAATCTCAGTCTGTCAGTAGCCACTCCAAGCACCAAGGAATGTCACACCGGACACCACACGCACTGCGGCACCGGCTGACCGGTCGGTACCGGTATATGGAATGGAAGTGCAGAAGTTGGTAATACTGCATTATAACGACACCCCAGCGTCCCCAGCAGATGGTACATAATCTTGTATTACGTGTTAACTTTAGTTCATTGTTTTGGTTCCCATGCCCATAACTCGCCTCTGTCTGTAACCTGCTCCTTTACTAACCTGCCTAGAGCACATGTCTATTATCAAATTATAATGTAAAAGCAGAAATGCAGTGCTGGGCTGCTGGGGGTGTCTTTATAATGGATACATGACCGAACGTAATCAGGATCGAATGTATAACTATTACGTATCGAACGTAACCGCAATTATGTTACATTATTGGATCCTATAACTATGTTACATTCGATCTACAAATTACAAGATTTAAAGGAGCAGGTTACAGTACAGAGGCGTGTCGGAGGAACCAAAACAATAAACGAAAGTTAACACATATTCCAGGCTGCAAATGAAGTGCAAAAATCGCAACGCGTTGTGCGCGAATTTGAAATAGTGCGCGGTAAAAGCGCGCGGAATTGAAATAAAAGTGCGCGGAATTATGTGAAAGACAACAAAATTGCACAGTAATCTGTGCAAAAGATCAAAAGTCGTAAAGTGCGCGTACAGGTGGATGAGGTGTAAAAAAGTTTACATGCATTCACAGATTCAAAAGTGTGAGAAAAATAATTTGCCACAAAAAATTTAGCTCGCTTCGCTCGCGTTTCTTTGCATTTTGCACTGTTAGAATGAAAAAATTTCGCTTACTTTGAGTTTTGCTCGCGTTTCTTTTTCATTTCGCACTGTTAGAATGAAAAAATTTCGCTCACTTTGAGTTTTGCTCGCGTTTATTTATCATTTTGCACTCTTTGCAGCCAGGCACATAGGCCTATTACACGATTATGCAGGTTACTTTTGTTTAAAGGCTGAACAGCTGAAAGGAGCAGGTTACAGAGGCGTGTTGGGAGAACCAAAACAATATACGAAAGTTAACACTTGTTACAAGATTATTTAGGTTACTTAATTGGGTCTTTGTTTTGTACTCACCAACACCAAACTGTTTCTTCCTGTAAATAAACGAAGCATTTCATCGGTTAACTCATGAAATCAAAACACAACTGAAATATATGGGGTAAGCTGGGGTGAAGTGAGCTAGGGGTAAAATGAGCTATTTTTTATTTTGTTTTTTTTTTAATATATAAATTTTTGTTATTTTAATTCTCTAAAATCATTACAATGTCTACAAATATCCTAGCTTTGATCTAATAAACGAAATAAATTATGACAGTTTGAAATTTCGAAGCAATCAATATTTTTACAAAATATGAAAAAAAAGTTGAAAATTCCTGCATACGAACTTTTTGGCTATTGACTTTAAAATAAAAAATTATAAACAACGAATCGAGGCTGTCGAGGTAGAGAGTTGTCATTACCGCAAATAAATGGTAAATAAGTGATACTTGAGATATCCCATGCACTTTTTATCATTCTGTAGGCCTAACTACAGAACTAATTATTTATTTATATAATTAATTAATTTAGTTCACTTTACCCCTTTATTTTATTGGCAATGGCTGAATGGGGTAAAGTGAGCTATTTAATTTTCGTGCTGTTTATTATTTTATATTTCTTTATATCTCTTATTTGTAACAGAACGTTGTTTGGATGTCTGGTAAACCTATACTATTCTTTAGGTTTTAGCTGTTAGGGGCTAAGTGGGTCTAATAAATAAACGTACGAATCAGAACTGCTGAACTGTTAGGCCTGTCAGCCTGTAGGCAGTTAGGCCTACAATTTCAACTACTACACTGCAGCACTGCTGCACTGTGCTGTGCTGTGTATTCAGGTTTATTGTTTGTAGTAGCTGAGTAGCATGCTATGTGCAGTAAGTAAGGTTTTTTTTATAATTGGAAGCACTGAATTTGTTTGGATTCCATTGTTTGTATGTCTGTATGTATGCGCATGCGGGGACCCAAGATAATCAGATAATTGGCTGATTGGTATATGTTTGTTTATCTGATGATTTTTTTAAAACATAACAAATGGTTCACTTTACTGCTTTACCCCCTGAAAATTACTGATTGGGGTAAAATGGTTTTGAACATAATTTGAGAGAAAGCTAACTTTGCCTCATGAGTGGGGTAAAGTGAGCTATTCGAGAAGTCAAAAAAACATAATCTGCCAGTCTGCCTATTTAATAGGCAAATTATGTTTTGATTATATCATAGCAATTACTGATTGGGGTTAAATGGTTTTGCAAATGATTTTAGAGATAGCTCACTTTGCCCCATGAGTGGGGTAATTTGAGCTACCTGTGTGCTCTAAACAAAAGGTATACCGTAATTTTCCTATTTAATATGCAAATTATGTTTTAATTTTTGTCAGATGGTTTAGAGCAATAATGTAGTGCACAATGGAATGCATTGGTATTTCCTCAATGTGATATTAACTATTGTTAAAACACGAAAAACTCCTAAAGTAGCTCACGTCGCCCCAGTTTACCCCTGTCAGCCTGTACAGCTGTATGTTACATTCGAGCTTAGTAATTTTATTGATCGAATGTAACATAGTTATAGGATCCAATCCAATGTAAGATAATTGAGGTTACGTTCGATTCTTAAAAACTATATTACATTCGATCCTGATTACGTTCGGTCTGTCCTGCTGTCACCCCTTTATAATGCGTAATGCAGTGGTGCTATGCACTATGGAAGTTATCCTTTCTCCTGTCTATATAGCTGTATACAGCAGTACAGGTATATGCATAGATAATAACTTTAATCTGTTAATAAGCCCAGTCTGAGTCTGCGTGTCTGGGCCTCTCTGCCTGAGACAGTCAGACAGCAGGACAGAGTCTATAGATAGATACAGCTGTATCAGATCATCAGCTGATCAGAGCACAGTGTATTTCCCATCCCGATCCCGACAGCCCGGTAGTCAGATCAGTTAGTCAGTTAGTACGGTACTGTAGTAAGTGTAGTTAGACCTATAAACTGATATAGTATGAATCTGAAAGTAGGACTATGCTATATTGCTATGTGGTTTGTTGGAGAATATGACTATGACATGTATGATTTCACTATTTTGTTTGATCTGTTGAATCTGATTAGTGATTAGGCCTACCATACTGATTCACTGCTGGGCTGCTGCGCCAGCAAAGTACAGACTGACAGAAGTATTACAGTATTATATTATTATTAGTGCAGTACCGGTACCTGGTGATCTTCGGTCTGATTTTATCTCATTATGACAACATCGTCCAACTACAAATATGATATTATTTGAGATTTCTACTATCTTCTTAGTTATAATATCTTCTATATTGTTTGCTTTTGTTACAAAGATATACTTTTTGCGGGAAGTTACTTTTGAAGAAGCTGTTGATTTACAAATTACCGGTAATAGTAAAAAGACTAAACGGTTACCTCTACCGGTACCTTCAACGCTCAACTCCACATTAAGAAGTAAAAAATATCGGACAAAAACAAAATCAAAGAAAGGCAACTCAGTTGGTTTAGCAGACAGTGTCACATGTTGTAGTGATGTTGGAGAAGGAGTTGATAATGTCTACCAAGATAAGGATGATTTTATCGAAACCGAACATAATTCCACCATTTTTAATATCAAGGAAAAAGTACAAATACTGCAATATGATATTCCTGAAATTGCTGGCAACTTTTCCACAAGCCAGCAGTGTTATATGCCAATATATTCCCAGTGCAATAAAAATAACGGCAATTCTATCAATGAACTCAGCTCTTCAGTACTTGATTATGAAAGTGATGTTGATAATTCAATTACTCACAATCACTTAGTTCAGTCAAGCAGTGTTCTATTGGAATCCGATGGGTCAGTTGATGCTCCCGTATTTCAACTTTATCAAAATAAGAAGTCAAAGAAATATCGTCGTCAACCAATTCTGCAACTGGAAACAACAGATCGGCCTTCAGATGTTATTCCTGTTGGTAACGACTTTGTTGGGATAGTAGACACTAAAGAGGATCAATCTGCGATTTATCAAAGTAACAACATACTGAGTTCTAATACAGCTGGGGATGAGGAAGAATCGGATGATTCAGCAGTTGAAATCGTATTAGCAGAAGTAAATGATGTGAAAGATACTAATGAATTATTACAAACCTTTACGAATAACCGAGAAAATCTTAGTGCTGATGTTAGTGTGGATGTGGTTCCAACAATAAGTTCCCAGTCGATACTTTGTTCTGTATCTACACAAACTGATAATAGTTTTACCGATGATGCGTGTAATAGTTTGGTTGTAGAGAAACTTTTGGAGAGCCTTTTTACTGATATGTTTGAAGCCGGTCTGCCATCTGATAACGATGTGGCTCTTACAAACATTAACAAATCAAAAGATGAAAACTGTGTTTCTGTCGAATTGGATTCACTTACTGTTACAGAAGTTACGGATAAACAAGTGAAATGTTCCGAATTGATTGGAAGCCCAGAAACAAATACCGGTAATAAACTCCCACGTTTGTTAGATACAGTTACTTATATTAATGAATTTCTTCGAGTTGTTACCATTGAGAAAGACATAACAATACGCAACCTAGAACTTGAGCTTAAATCGTGTTTACAAAGTAAATTGAAAATAAATTCCGAGCTCGAAAATCTTGTCTCTTGTCTCCTCCCTCGTTCAACCAATGTCCAAGATAAACTCATAAACATTATCGACAGGCAGGATGATTCGAAGACGCAGATTGCCTTCTTATTAGATAAACTTAGATTGTCATTAAATCACATCAAAAATGTTAATGAAAAGTTCAATAGTCTTAATTGCGAATTATTATCGTACAAGGGAATTGTTAAAGAAGCTGCATTGCGTGTAAATAATCTTGAGAATGATGTTGAACGTTTGAACTCGATCTTGGATAAAACGAAAACAATCTCTAGTATTGAAGAGAAACAACCTCTTGATGCTGATATTGAAATTAATGATCTTAGACATCAGTTTGAAGCGCAGAAAGCAGATATTGACTTGTTGAACGATATTTTATTCCAAAAAGAGAACTTAATAAAGTCTGCTGTGGACTCAATTTGTGGTAAAGTCACATCGATTTGTTCTGACGAAGAAGTGAAAACCAGAGTAGCTAATATTTATCATTTTGATGATGATGAATTATTATCTACTATTTCAACATTTTTGGATATAATTAGTAATGTCGTGAATACTCAATATTCCCAGGTATGTCAAGCTGATGACAATCAACAGATTGGTATGACTAATGGTTCTTCTGTTGTTTGCGAGGACAATAATGCAATGAGTCCTTGTATCTATTCTACTGATGAACTTCCATTATACACAACTTATGCAAATATTTTGAGTGATTCTGGCGTTGGATCTATTTATGTAGATAGCAACTTGTCTCCGTCTAATTCAATTTCTCAGGATGTTTTTATGCTAAAAAATGAGAATCGACAGCTTATAGACCTTTATAACGAGTCACAGTCTATAGTTAAGCAATACGAATTTGATCATTTTGCAATGGTCGAAAAAATGCAAGAATTAGCGGCTAATCTTAATCAGGTTTCTAGTATCAATGTAGGGTTGTTTAACACCTTAGAGGCTAAAGATACTGAAATAGCTCAACTACAAGGATCAAAGCAGCTTCAAGAAGCCCAATTAGAACACCAGAGAGTTGATATTGAGGCAATACATAATGATCGTTGTAGGTTATCAGAAGAGATAAATTTTGTTTCAGACAAATTGAATATTGCAGAAATGTCTTTTAGTAAATGTGAGGTTGAATTAAACGCAAGTAAAGCTGAAAATGTTAACATTTCGGATAATTTAATAACATTGCGTAATAAGTTAGAAAGTTTGGAGAAATTGTTGGAAGAATCGAAACTGGAATCGACTCCATCAGCCTTGACCGCATGCGAATCTAAGAATTGTCTACTAATCCAGCAATTGGAAATATCTGATTTGGAATTAGAAAATTCGAAATCCAAACTTTTTGATGCTACAGAACAGGTGAAATTGTTAGAAATCTCACTTTCATCATGTCAATTTGATCATGTCGATGTTACTGAGAAATTGAAGACATGTACGCAGTGGCTTGAGAAATCGCAATTAGAGGTGGCTGATTTGACTGAGGCAATGAAGGCATCCAATGTGGCATTGGAAAAGTGCCAGTCAGAGTTTGTTGAAATAACTAACAACATGGAAGATTGTAAATTGGAGTTGAATAAATCACAGGCGGATGTTGTTGAAATTTCTGCGAAATGTAAACTGGCTGAAATAAATTTTCAAGTTTCTGAAGCAAAACTTCTTGACATGACAAAAAATTTCAATCGTGTTGAGTTAGCATTGGCAGATACACAGTCAAATCTTAGCGATGTTTCAAAGAGTTTGAGGGAGTATGAAAATACATTTGAAAAATCTCAATCAAACCTTGTTGAAACGAGGGAAAAATTGAAATTATCAGAATTAGATCTTTGTGATACTAAATCACAGCATATTGAATTAAATGCGAAAATGAGAGTGTGTGAAAAGGAATTGGAGAAATCTCAATTAGAGTGTGCTGCTATCTCTATTCAATTGGGAATGTCAGAAGCGGATTTAGAACATGCTAAATCGAAACAAGGACATAGGGAATTTGAGAAATATAGTCATAAGTTCGATGAAATCGAGAAATCAGAGAAATCTCAATCACCGCTGTTTGGTGGCAGTACGTCAGAGATAATGACACTAAATGAAGATATTTTTGGGGATGGTCAAAATGTAACTGGTTATGTGCTTGAAAATATTGAGGAAAAAAACAGATTGGAAACACACAAGATTTATTTTGACGAAGATGAGCCAGATCATACCCATGTTACAGATGAATTACGTTTGCAGGATTTACCATTCAATAAATCGGACATTATCGATTTTACTGAAAAACTAAATGGTATTACTGAAAATTTAGACACAAGTAATATGGCACTTGAAAAATCTCAATCCGACCTCTATGATGCTATTGGTAAACTAAGCGTATCAGAAATAGCTTTATCAAATTGTCAATTGGAACTTTCAGAGAAAAACAATAAACTGATGTCATATGTTGCGGCATATGAAAAATCTGAATCAGACCTTGTTGAAGCGACAAATATGTCAAAAACATTAGAAATTGCCTTAGGAAACTGTAAATCAGAACTTGTCGAGATGTGTGATAAATTTAACTCATACCATGAGACTTTCCAAAAAACCGAATCAGAACTTGTCGAAGCAACGGATAAACTGAAAACTTCAGAAATTGCATGTAACGAATCCCACTCATACATTCTTAAATTGACAGACAAATTGAATACTTATGAAGTCGCTTTTGAGAAATGTCATGGCGATTTTTGTACTGTTAGTGACCAATGCAAAGCATCTGAAATGGCACTAACCAAATCGCAGTCCGATCTGTTTGCGGCTACTAATAAATTATACTTGGCCGAAAAGTCTCTGGTCAATTATCAAGCCAAAGCTGAGGATGGATTGACCACAATCGAAATTCCCTTTCAGCAATCTAGATTAATATCTGTGGAAATGGAGGACGATTTAAAGTCATCTAACCCGGTGTTAGAAAATGATCAGTCGATCAGACATAGTGACAAATTGAAAACATACGAATTGGAATCAGAACAATTTAAATTGGAGCTTCTTCAAAAGCATGAGCAAGTTCACGGATACGAAGTCGGGTTTACGAACTTACAGGAAGAACTGATGTGCGCCAATGATAAGCTGAAAGATTACGAAATTAAGTTTGATAAATCTCAATTAGAACGGGTTACTATTAATGAGAAATGTAAGTCCTACGAACTGAAGTTTGATAATTTTAATTCACAACTTGATGAGCTAAACGATAAGTTGAATATATCAGAATCAATCTTAGGACATACTCAACTGGAACTTGTCGAGATAAATGAAAAATTGGTAAGGCGTGAGGCGTCAGTTGAAACATCAGAAGCAGAAATTGTGGAGCTGACTGATAAATTAAAGGAAAGCAATCTGACTTATGTTAAATCACAAACAGACCTAGTTGATGTCACTGGAAAACTGAAAGAATATGAAATGGCTTTTGGCAAATTACAAGCAGACCTTGTTGATGTCACTGGTAAACTGAAAGAATATGAAATGGCTTTCGAGAAATCACAAACAGACCTTGTTGATGTTACTGGTAAACTGAAAGAATATGAAATGGCTTTTGAGAGGTCACAGACAGACCTTGTTGATGTCACTGGAAAACTGAAAGAATATGAAATGGCTTCTGAGATGTCACAGACAGACCTTATTGATGTCACTGGTAAACTGAAAGAATATGAAATGGCTTTCGAGAAATCACAAACAGACCTAGTTGATGTCACTGGTAAACTGAAAGAATATGAAATGGCTTTTGAGAGGTCACATACAGACCTTGTTGATGTCACTGGAAAACTGAAAGAATATGAAATGGCTTTCGAGAAATCACAAACAGACCTTGTTGATGTTACTGGTAAACTGAAAGAATATGAAATGGCTTTTGAGAGGTCACAGACAGACCTTGTTGATGTCACTGGAAAACTGAAAGAATATGAAATGGCTTCTGAGATGTCACAGACAGACCTTGTTGATGTCAATGGAAAACTGAAAGAATATGAAATAGCTTTCGAGAAATCACAAACAGACTTTGTTGATGTCACTGGTAAACTGAAAGAATATAAAATGGTTTTTGAGAGGTCACAGACAGACCTTGTTGATGTCACTGGTAAACTTAAAGAATCTGAAATGGCTTTCGAGAAATCACAAACAGACCTAGTTGATGTCACTGGTAAACTGAAAGAATATGAAATGGCTTTTGAGAGGTCACATACAGACCTTGTTGATGTCACTGGAAAACTGAAAGAATATGAAATGGCTTTCGAGAAATCACAAACAGACCTTGTTGATGTTACTGGTAAACTGAAAGAATATGAAATGGCTTTTGAGAGGTCACAGACAGACCTTGTTGATGTCACTGGAAAACTGAAAGAATATGAAATGGCTTCTGAGATGTCACAGACAGACCTTGTTGATGTCACTGGAAAACTGAAAGAATATGAAATAGCTTTCGAGAAATCACAAACAGACTTTGTTGATGTCACTGGTAAACTGAAAGAATATAAAATGGTTTTTGAGAGGTCACAGACAGACCTTGTTGATGTCACTGGTAAACTTAAAGAATCTGAAATGGCTTTCGATAAAAAACAAACAGACCTTGTTGATGTCACTGGTAAACTGAAAGAATATGAAATAGCTTTTGAGAAATTACAAACAGACCTTGTTGATGTCACTGGTAAACTGAAAGAATATGAAATGGCTTCTGAGAGGTCACAGACAGACCTTGTTGATGTCACTGGTAAACTGAAAGAATATGAAATGGCTTTTGAGAGGTCACAGACAGACCTTGTTTATGTCACTGGTAAACTTAAAGAATCTGAAATGGCTTTCGAGAAATCACAAACAGACCTTGTTGATGTCACTGATAAACTGAAAGAATATGAAATGGCTTTTGAGAGGTCACAGGCAGACCTTGTTGATGTCACTGGTAAACTGAAAGAATATGAAATGGGTTTCGAGAGGTCACAGACAGACCTTGTTGATGTCACTGATAAACTGAAAGAATATGAAATGGCTTTTGAGAGGTCACAGACAGACCTTGTTGATGTCACTGGTAAACTGAAAGAATATGAAATAGCTTTCGAGAAATCACAAACAGACTTTGACGATGTCACTGGTAAACTGAAAGAATATGAAATGGGTTTCGAGAAATCACAAACAGACCTTGTTGATGTCACTGATAAACTGAAAGAATATGAAATGGCTTTTGAGAGGTCACAGGCAGACCTTGTTGATGTCACTGGTAAACTGAAAGAATATGAAATGGCTTCTGAGAGGTCACAGACAGACCTTGTTGATGTCACTGGTAAACTGAAAGAATATGAAATGGCTTTTGAGAGGTCACAGACAGACCTTGTTGATGTCACTGGTAAACTGAAAGATTATGAAATAGCTTTCGAGAAATCACAAACAGACTTTGTTGATGTCACTGGTAAACTGAAAGAATATGAAATAGCTTTCGAGAAATCACAAACAGACCTTGTTAATGTCACTGGTAAACTGAAAGAATATGAAATGGCTTTTGAGAGGTCACAGACAGACCTTGTTGATGCCACTGGTAAACTGAAAGAATATGAAATGGCTTTCGAGAAATCACAAACAGACCTTGTTGATGTCACTGATAAACTGAAAGAATATGAAATAGCTTTTGAATTATATCAATTGAAACAAGTTGAATTGAATGAGAAATGTAAATCCTACGAAATTTCGTGTGAGTCTATTAATGTACAAGTTGCTGAACTAACTGATAAATTAAATACATCGGAAACCTCGTTGGATCTTACACAACAGAAACTGGTTGAAAGTAATGAAAAACTGAAAATTCGCGATATTTTGTTTGAAAGATCAGAATCGGAACTGGCGGGTTTAACAGAGAAATTAAAATCATATGGAGTTTCTTGTGAAAAATACCGCATGGACTGTGTTGATATAGAAGATAAATTGAAGACGAGCGAGGAAGTATCATATACGGATGATGTCCTTTCCTGCAACGGAATGTGTGTTAAAGATAAACTTCTAAGTATTCTAGAATTTGCAACTAGGATAGAATCTGCAATTTGTGCTCTTTCGGCGATGATAGAACGACCTCCAAAAACGCCTAATGAAATACAAGATTGCAAATTATCCGCCTCTATAATGGCTGACGTTTCTAGATCGCTGGATTTCGGGATAGATAATAACAGTTGTGTGTCTGGTGCTACCGATATCGGGCTGATATTTGAGGAAGTTTATACTCGAATTCAGTCGGTTTATTCGTGTGCCGAAGAATTGATTGATCTATGTACCGGTACCAAGTTGCAATTCAACCAAGCTACTAATGTAACTGACATGTCCAATTATATTGAATTCTCCGTTATTTCGAGTAAACTTAATGAATTGAAAGATCAATTAAATTCGTCTAATTATTACGTCGACCCTAAGCCTACATGCGATATTAAAGACGACAATCTGCTGAGTAATGTTGTTGATAAATTTCTTATGTCGATTTCTGACATAAAGAAGGCCAATTCTAGAAGGTTATTAATTGAACAAACCTCTGCTGATGAAACTTTATCAACGTTAGTACATAATTATATATATTACACCGGCGGTGGAGGGGGGGGGGGGGGGGGGGGGGGGGGTGGTTAACAGTGGTTAACAGTCACGCAAATTATGTAAAGAAAATACCACTTACAAAATACACGCAGGCATATATAAGGATCTTCTATATAGGGATCCAGTCACTGCTTACTAAGTATACCAATATGTGCCCTGATCAGGCCTCAACCCAAATCCCAATTATAAATCGTATTTCTCCGCTAAAGTAAAGCCTTATTCTGTTTTTTTTTCTATCTCACCATATCGTGTACTGATCTATCAACTGAACGATCTTATGTTTCTAGAGAAATTAAAACTGGTGAAATATGCCACGGAAAGGCTGACGATGAGCTGCGAGGTAGGCAGTTGGAGAAAAAAATATCGGAGTTGATGTCATTGCTGAAAGTAAAGGAGGAAAGATTCAATGCGATGAGAAGAGAATACGATTCCTTGATGGGTCATTATCAGATTCAGGTAGCAAAGAATAAAGAATTACAGACTAGAACCGTTAGACTGGGCGACAAGGTTCATATTATTAGCAAGGTAAGTTTGGGAAGTAGAGAGACAAGGTTCGCCTTATAAACATAAGCAAAGTTAGTCGGGATTGTAAATAGATTTCAATGTAAGGTGTGGCTGTTAGTAAGTGGATGATATTTCCACCCTGTCTGGCAGCCTCCAACCCCGGAACCGTGGACCCCGCCCTGTCTGACGGCCTACATACCCGGAACAATGGAACCCGCCCTGTCTGACAGCGTCCATACCCGGAACCATTGACCCCGCCCTGTCTGCTGTCTCCATCCCCGGACCCATGGACCCCGCCCCGTCTGACGGCCTCCATTCCCGGACCCATGGACCCCGCCCCTTCTGACGGCCTCCATTCCCGGAACCATGGACCCCGCCCTGTCTGTCGGCCTCCATCCCCGGAACCATTGAACCCGCCCTGTCTGACAGCATCCATCCCCGGAACCATGGACGCCCCGCCCTGTCTAACTGTCTCCATTCCCGGAACCATGGAACCCGCCCTGTCTGACAGCGTCCATGCCCTGTCTGACAACCTCTATCCCCGGAACCATGGACCCCGCCCTATCTGACAGCCTCCATCCCCGGATCCATTAACCCCACCCTGTCTGACGGCCTCCATTCCCGGAACCATGGACCACACCCTGTCTGACAACCTCCATCCCCGGAACCATGGACCCCGTCCCGTCTGACAACCTCCATCCCCGGAACCATGGACCCCGTCCCGTCTGACAACCTCCATCCCCGGAACCATGGACCCCGCCCTGACGGCCTCCATCCCCGGAACCAATGACCCCGCCCTGACGGCCTCCATCCCCGGAACCATGGACCCCGTCCTGTCTGACAACCTCCATCCCCGGAACCATGGACCCCGCCCTGACGGCCTCTATCCCCGGAACCATTGACCCCGCCCTGACGGCCTCCATCCCCTGAACCATGGACCCCGTCCTGTCTGACAACCCCCATCCCCGGAACCATTGACCCCGCCTGACGCCCTCCATCCCCGGAACCATGGACCCTGTCCTGTCTGACAACCTCCTTCCCCGGAACCATGGACCCCACCATGACGGCCTCCATCCCCGGAACCATGGACCCCACCATGACGGCCTCCATCCCCGGAACCATGGACCCCGTCCTGTCTGACAACCTCCTTCCCCGGAACCATGGACCCCGTCCTGTCTGACAACCTCCTTCCCCGGAACCATGGACCCCACCATGACGGCCTCCATCCCCGGAACCATTGACCCCGCCCTGACGGCCTCCATCCCCTGAACCATTGACCCCGCCCTGTCTAACAGCCTCCATCCCCTCAACCAATTACAACAAACACCCTGTCTGTCATCCTCCATCCCCGGAACCATTGACCCCGCCCTGTCTGACAGCCTCCATTCCCGGAACTATGGAACCCGCCCTGTCTGTCAGCCTCCATCCCCGGAACCATGGAACCCGCCCTGTCAGACAGCCTCCATCCCCGGAACAATGGAACCCGCCCTGTCTGACAGCCTCCATCCCCGGAACCATGGACCCCGCCCCTTCTGACGGCCTCCATTCCCGGAACTATGGAACCCGCCCTGTCTGACAGCCTCCATTCCCGGAACTATGGAACCCGCCCTGTCTGACAGCCTCCATCCCCGGAACTATGGAACCCGCCCCTTCTGACGGCCTCCATTCCGGGAACCATGGAACCCGCCCTGACGGCCTCCATCCATCAATGATACGAAATTTGTTCATTCCGTTCAAATTATTTAGCTATAACAAGCCGTTAAAAAATTTGGGGGTGGGGGTTCCGTTATATTAAGGGTGATGAGGTATTTTATTTTTTACTATATCCAAATTCATTAACAATATTAAAATATTGCGTCTGATTCATTAGGCCCACGAAGAAGAAAGGTATAATTTCTCTCGTCTGATGGACCAAGTAAATCAACTGCAGACGGACAGGTGTGTTTCCCAATGTCGAACACCTTCTAACCAAAGTTCTCCTGAGAAGAGTCCATCCGTTGGTGAGTGTGACAAAGCTTTCACGTAGTTATTTAAATTCGCTAAGAAATATCGCAGGCGCTCCCCTTCAGTTTCATGTTTTGAAAGTCCTCCCATTCTGTTCAGCGTCAAAAAACACTCAGATAATTCTTACGTTTTAACTTTTACTGAAAATTTCAAAATTTTGGTAATTTGTAATTCCTCAGGTACGGTAATCTCAAAAATAATTTCAAAATTTTGGTAATTTGTAATTCCTCAGGTACGGTAATCTCAAAACTAATTTCAAAATTTTGGTAATTTGTAATTCCTCAGGTATATACGGTAAGGATTTAAAAATCGACAACTAAAGACTATGAAAATCCAGACGTCGCATGCAATTTGCAATGCATGTTTTGCCTCATATGGGCATTAATCGTGGAGGGTAAAGTGACTCGGTAGAGATGAGTTTCAAAGGGATATATTATTTATCACGCCGATCACCTCTCTATGCAGTACATGTTGATAAAAAATAAGGTTGCTGATTGGAACGCATTTGGTGCCTCGTGATTATCACTTTGAATTGTATCACATATCGCTCCAATTAGTCAATCAATATCTATTTGTGTTACTGGGGAGAAGAATCTTCCCAATAACACGGATGCGATGGTGAAACAATATCTAACTTCATTTAAAACCGCTAGAGTGCGAATTAACACGTTAGCTGCGGATTATGCACCGGTCCACAATTCGTGCTTTTGGTTTGGTTAGCACTTAGTGCGGAGGCTATAAGTTGAGCGCCGGTGCTCACATTCATTAGCCCTAGTGCATTCGGTATGTGCGACTTCTATTGGACTCATATTTATTTGGTTTGTGCACCGTTGCTCAATATTTCCACTGATATAAATATGACGGGATTTTTAAAATGCTTTAGGATTAGGGGGCGTTCATAAAGTATGTCACGCAAATTTTCAAGTTTTTTGACGCAAAAGACGCAAAAATAGACGAAAAATATTTTATTTCAGTAATTTAATAACAGTTAGAAAGCACAATAGAAAGTGAAACATTTTGACTGAAGTGGTTCTTACTAAAAGCCTATACATACTTTAGCAGCTTCAAACTACAGTACTGTACAATGTACAAGGTAGACTAGACAGGGGTGCCCTGTTAATGTTAGGGATTAAATTCAATGTTATTGAGTTTATTGTTTTTTCCTTTAAAGTTTCCCACTCATCTACAAATGTGTTAGTCAAAGACAAGCTAACATTAAAGCATACCGTAGAGCATCGCCGTGACCGTCACAAAGGTCGACACCCCCCTACCACCTGTCACAAAATGTCACGCAAGCTCGGACCGCCCCCCCCCCCCCCCGTAACCATGAATACTGTCGAATATTATTAGACAGTTGTTTCATACTGTGGGGCGAGCCGTAAAGTTGGAGGAGCATACGGGATGGGATGATTTTTGCAGATCGTTGTCGCTGTTGTTGTCGTCGTCGTCGTATCGATTTTGTCATGATAATCACTTTTGTTGGATTTAAAGCTGTCGAGTTGAAAATTGGTAGGCATCAATAGAATCACAAGTTGAGATTCTTCTGGGATTTTCAGTTAAAAAGTCTCCCGCTGGAGGGCTACATGTCTAAACAAAACATCCCCTCATTGTTATTAATCATTTTGAACTGAATCTTGGCAGATATCTACTAGACCATTAGCTGTCGGAGGCTGACTGTGGTCGGAGGCTAACTGCTGTTATCCAGTCTTCCGCTAGGTAGTGCGAAATGTTTGATATGAAAACCTTTTGCTATTTCATATCGCTTACAATCCTTTCTACCTGATTGATACCTGCTAGTACATTATATTATATTCTAGACATCAGACGATCAGACTGAGTTTTTGTTAGGTTTTGGGGTCATCCATAAAAGACGTCCGAGCTAGAGGGGGGGGGAGGGGGGTCGGCCAAATCCGGACATTTACGGACAGGGGGGGGGGGGGGGGGGGGGGGTGTAGCAAAATTCGGACGTCTGTTTTTAAATTTTTTATTGTCAACTTTGCAGCCCATATGGCCAAATGTAGTCTAAACTTAACTTTGGGATGGGCACCTAGGCCCCGCATATTTAAAGTGAAAGTAAACGTTTCAGTTTCAAGTTTCAGAATCTGGGGAGACGGCCAACCTAACCCTTGATGGGTGTACCTGTACACTGTACAGTATACGTGAAGTTTATCATGTATTACAATGTATTAAGCCCGTACCGTAACGCTATATTATACTGGCTAATAAGTAGTTTCAGTTTGATAATGTACTGGTCAGTACTGCGGTCCCCTATTCTTTACTAGTGCCCACTCCCGGCAGGCCTAAGGCTGCACGATAAATAGGCTACCGGTACCGGTAATAACTCCCAGCAATGTCGGAATACAATAAATTTATCGAACTATATAGAAAGTCGCATAGCGAGTTATCTAGAGAGAAGCAATTCCGAAAGGGGCAAGAAGAATGGAACTTGCTCAAAAAAGATAAAGCGGCCCTGTTGGTACAATTACAGCAATAATTCGTGTATTTGTTTTCTGTTTTATTTTCTAAAATTCGGACGTCCGAATAGGGGGGAGGGGGGGTGGGGGGGTCAAAAACCGGACATTCGCGGACAGGGGGGAGGGGGGGGGGTCCAAAAATTCGGGATTTTCTCGGACGTCTTTTATGGATGACCCCTTTAAAATCGACTGCAGTTACCCACTCTGTCGCTTGTGGGTAAAAGTTATTAGGGTAAATCTAACATTAGTTTATGTAACGTGCTGCGCGAAGGCCCCATCTGTTACTATATTGTTGTTTTACATACAGGCGAATGGCTCGACGGCGTAAGACGAGAATTATTACTTAAGGAAGACAAATTACATCGCGAGATGGCCACCAACCGGCACCTCACGTCAGCGCTGGCCGACTGCGCTAAAAGAGTTATTAATTCGGCCTTAGACTTAAAAAATAAGGAAGACATTGACGGATACGATAACAGTTGCCTTGACGACACAGCTGGATGACCTTAACACGTGTTAAAATAATATTCCTTATAAATATATTTTTATTTAGTTATTTATATTTCTAAGACTAGTAAGTTATTATATTCTATAATTAAAGTATTGCTGATGACAACTGACATTAATCAATAGTTTAGATTATTATTTAAGATGTAGTTGTTCCAAGGACACAAAATATAATTGATCTACTAATTTAATACTTAGTATTTATTTATTTTTTAGTTATAATACATTTAGAATTGTTGCAGTAAATAACAGTGATATATATTTCCTTCAGTTATGGTGCTCTAATGGTATCCTATGGTACTCTATTCCCATTTAATTTAGTTTGATGCTTAATTAATTATGTTAATTAGTAAATCAATTTAATCTTTTTTTATGTATGTAGATGGAGATGGTGTTATATGTCCGATTTACTTGAAAATATAATATTATGTATAAATAAAGAATTACAGAATTAAATAAGGTATATATTATATCATCTTTGGTGTCAGTAAAAGTTATATATCTTAAATATTATTATATTTATTTTGTATTGATACTGCCGTTTGGTTATACCGCTTTGTAGGTATATTGTATGTTTTTGAAGTATTTATTGTATTTATAATTAAGTAATTAATATTGTGCTGGGTAAATAATTATTTAAAATCGTTAAGTCTGCAGTACCGGAAATATTGGCCCATCTGAAGTATGCCAGACTTTCTGCTGTTAGATTTCACGTTGCAGTTTACCCCCATGTGAAGAATACCAGGTTACAGAAGGGTTAAATCTAACCAAAACAATAAACGAATTAGTATGTTATGTTCAGGTTATAAGATAAAAAGAAGCGCTATAAAACACTTAATAAGGATAAATAATAAACTCAGGCCGAAAAGTGATAACTGGCATTCTTCAGATGAGTGTCATATTTGGTATCCTTAAATCAGTTATATATCATTGAGGTTTAATCTGATTAATTACTTAAGTGAGTTTTTTTTATTTGGTTAAAATAAATTTTTGTCAAACATATAGGCTAATTAGCAATATTAGCAGCTCTGCAGTGCAATGTGAAAAGACCGTAAGTCGCATTTTTCCAAAATTCACTTTTTCTGGGTCTAAAAAAATACGCTCTAAAAAATGGTATAATCGAGAACACCGTATCTACTCTAGTTCTCGAGATATTCAATGTAAAAAGGCCGTATGTCACAACATATGTATAGTGTTACAAAGGAAAAAGACCGTAAGTCACTTAAATTTATGCAAAAAACCCGAAGTCAACAAGATTTGCTGCGTTTTGTCATTGCATAGATAATAAGAAAACGCACATACGGTTTTATTGAAATATGTATTTACATACAGGTTGTACAATGCAAAAACACCGTAAGTACAAAAAATAAGCCTGAAGTCAAAATATTAATGAAAAGTTAAAAATAATCACGTATAAAAAAATTCCCACCCCCAATTGCGTCGGGTTATAAAAAATTAGTAATTTACGGACATTTTAAACCAAGAATCTGAAGGCAAACAGTAATTTGTGTTTTACTCGAAATGACTTTTTGTGACTTGTGGTCTTTTTACATTGCACGGCAGAACTATAGTATTGTAAGTCTTAAAATTCAATTAACTGTATCCTAATTATGCAATATGATTATTTATTGTGTTGGAAATTGTTAGCAATTAGTATAATTAACGGCATTGTAATTATTAATATCAGACTTCCATTTTGTAATAGTGTATTGTAAATTATAATAATCGTGTTGCTTTGTTCCTAGCATTGTCTTGAGATATGCAAATATCTGTGTTGGAATAGCCACAACCAAGCCAAACTCAAATTTATATTGACTTACCGAGTAATATTATGTTGTGAGTTCCTATTTAGGGCTAAGTTATCCGACCTGTCTCTAATCTATATAACATGACTGTAAGAAAATGGCTAAAAACTCTTTAAAGGTTTTGTTAAACATATGTGAAAAATTTGATAGAATTTGTCAAAATGTATAAGGAAGGGGGTATATATATCCAGAAAATGATAAAATTTACAAAATCTTGGGGCGGAAACTGGGTAGCGCCTATTATGTAAATAATTTCCATTTAATTAATGTTTTCCTATTTATTTAATTTACTTATTTAGTTTCAATTGCATTGCGGCATTTTGACGCGTTGGTCTTGGTTGATATTTGATCATATATTATGCTTATCGATTGGTGACAGTGATTTTTAATCAGTAGCTTATAGCCTATATTTATTTGTTTAACTTTAGTGAATTAAGAATACATTAATATTCCACGAATTCAATCCCATTATATTATGTTATTTCTGGAGCTCAGCTAGCTTGTATTGTTCTTACTAGAACCAGCCCGCTGATTATCTAGTAGCAGTGCATTGCCATTGATTACCCATATTGATGGATCGGTAAGTAAAAAATCGGAATTATTGCCAACAAATTAAATTCATAAGTATCCAGGATTCCGTTGATTTATAATTCTGATCTGACCTGATAAACTAATGGTTGGCGTGTCTGTACCTCCTCTATATTATATTATATATATTATCAATATTTATTGTACGGTAGTATTAATATCTTTTTTCATGGAAATAAATAGGGTTTCTTTCTTCCTAACCCGGAGATGAATAATTATTAACCGAGTGAACGGTCAATATCAAGTGGGTATAAAGGAAATAAACCTATTTTATTTCATTTAATACGTAATTTTATTCTTAAAATTGCCTTTTTTACTGAATCTCCACGCATTCCTTCCTCATCGTGTATAAAGTTTGCTCCTCGACAATCAAGTAAGATATATTGCAAAATGTTACGATAGGGAATTTATTTTACTTTCAACCACCCATTTGACCCGGTTTAATACGCTTGATTGGCGGGTAAAAATTAAAATTTTGAAGATACTCATTTTAATCGACAGTTCGACACTGAACTTCCACTTTTTTTTCTTCATATTGAAATTGTGATCGTTTGGCCCCAAGCGATTGAGTATATTCTCGATAACTAGAAGATTGCTATGTTATGGTAGTATAATGGTATATTGCTCAAAATATACTAGTACCGGTAGTTTAAAATAAATTTAAAAACAATCCGACTTAATTATCTGATAGTAGGCCTAGCTGTAGTACCTAGCAGTATCATTGTAGTACCTGTACCTATTTCTCCGGAAAAAGTAAAAACTATGTATTTCTAAGGGAATAATTTTCCCAATCGGGAAAAAAGCTTTTTCTTAAATCCTGAAAATTCAGCCCAAGAAATCAAAATAAAAGGCAATTTTTAGGATAAAGGTGATTTATAAAGCTACTTTACAGTAATGTTGGTTCAGTGATTAAAAAGTTAAACGTAGGCCTATGGATAATCTGAGGTTCCATATTACTGAGCGTAATCAACAGCATCAATGGAGATTATTTGTTAGTGCTGCCATAGTTACGGGAATACTTGCTGAATGTATTGGATTCGGAAGACCTTATACAAGTAGCGTGGTATCCTTTGTTACCATAGTAACTGACGTAATATTCGTCTTGGAGATTCTCACTTTGGGAACACAACCTATTAGAACCTTCCGATCAATCTGTATACGATGTCTCGTTGTATCAACTCTAGTGTTCTCCGTTTGTTTACCGTTTTCGTTTAAAGAACAGTTACTACCATTCCGTTTAGTGCGAGTTCTATATCCCGTGCGATTCCTTAAATATTACAAAGGTTATTTTTACAAATTGCAATTAAATTACAAGCAATTTTTAAGAGCCAACTGGTTTTCAAGTAAATTTATATTTACTACACATCAACGGACCCCAACGCGTGTTTTGGAACCTTCTGAATCGGATTTTAAGTTAGAACTCCTTGCAGAACGCAGTATGGAACGCGTTATGGTGAGCATTGCGGATAATGACAAAATACACGAGTTTGTTGATGAAATAGTACTTGATATAATTGGTAATGCAATATTTGATGTCTGTAGATTAACTTTTGTTGCCCGGAAGTTTGCTGAAGATCTTGTCGAACATTCGGTCCGTGAAGTTACTACCGCTAGGGAGTTAATGATTTCGAAAACTAAAAGTAATGATCGCATTCAAAGTGAGATTGCGAAGTCTAAAAGTAATGATCGCATTCAAAGTGAGATTGCAAAGTCTAAAAGTAATGATCGCATTCAAAGTGAGATTGCAAAGTCTAAAAGTAATGATCGCATTCAATGTGAGATTGCAAAGTCTAAAAGTAATGATCGCATTCAAAGTGAGATTGCAAAGTATAAAAGTAATGATCGCATTCAAAGTGAGATTGCAAAGTCTAAAAGTAATGATCGCATTCAAAGTGAGATTGCAAAGTCTAAAAGTAATGATCGCATTCAAAGTGAGATTGAAAAGTCTAAAAGTAATGATCGCATTCAAAGTGAGATTGAAAAGTCTAAAAGTAATGATCGCATTCAAAGTGAGATTGCAAAGTCTAAAAGTAATGATCGCATTCAAAGTGAGATTGAAAAGTCTAAAAGTAATGATCGCATTCAAAGTGAGATTGCAAAGTCTAAAAGTAATGATCGCATTCAAAGTGAGATTGCGAAGTCTAAAAGTAATGATCGCATTCAAAGTGAGATGGCAAAGTCTAAAAGTAATGATGGCATTCAAAGTGAGATTGCGAAGTCTAAAAGTAATGATCGCATTCAAAGTGAGATGGCAAAGTCTAAAAGTAATGATGGCATTCAAAGTGAGATTGCAAAGTCTAAAAGTAATGATCGCATTCAAAGTGAGATTGCAAAGTCTAAAAGTAATGATGGTATTCAAAGTGAGATTGCAAAGTCTAAAAGTAATGATCGCATTCAAAGTGAGATTGCGAAGTCTAAAAGTAATGATCGCATTCAAAGTGAGATGGCAAAGTCTAAAAGTAATGATCGCATTCAAAGTGAGATTGCAAAGTCTAAAAGTAATGATCGCATTCAAAGTGAGATTGCAAAGTCTAAAAGTAATGATCGCATTCAAAGTGAGATTGCAAAGTCTAAAAGTAATGATCGCATTCAAAGTGAGATTGCAAAGTCTAAAAGTAATGATGGCATTCAATGTGAGATTGCAAAGTCTAAAAGTAATGATCGCATTCAAAGTGAGATTGCAAAGTCTAAAAGTAATGATGGTATTCAAAGTGAGATTGCAAAGTCTAAAAGTAATGATCGCATTCAAAGTGAGATTGCAAAGTCTAAAAGTAATGATGGTATTCAAAGTGAGATTGCAAAGTCTAAAAGTAATGATCGCATTCAAAGTGAGATTGCAAAGTCTAAAATTAATGATCGCATTCAAAGTGAGATTGCAAAGTCTAAAAGTAATGATCGCATTCAAAGTGAGATTGCAAAGTCTAAAAGTAATGATGGCATTCAAAGTGAGATTGCAAAGTCTAAAAGTAATGATGGTATTCAAAGTGAGATTGCAAAGTCTAAAAGTAATGATCGCATTCAAAGTGAGATGGCAAAGTCTAAAAGTAATGATGGCATTCAAAGTGAGATTGCAAAGTCTAAAAGTAATGATCGCATTCAAAGTGAGATTGCAAAGTCTAAAAGTAATGATGGTATTCAAAGTGAGATTGCAAAGTCTAAAAGTAATGATCGCATTCAAAGTGAGATTGCAAAGTCTAAAAGTAATGATCGCATTCAAAGTGAGATTGCAAAGTCTAAAAGTAATGATCGCATTCAAAGTGAGATTGCAAAGTCTAAAAGTAATGTTCGCATTCAAAGTGAGATTGAAAAGTCTAAAAGTAATGATGGCATTCAAAGTGAGATTGCAAAGTCTAAAAGTAATGATCGCATTCAAAGTGAGATTGAAAAGTCTAAAAGTAATGATGGCATTCAAAGTGAGATTGCAAAGTCTAAACGTAATGATCGCATTCAAAGTGAGATTGCAAAGTCTAAAAGTAATGGTCGCATTCAAAGTGAGATTGCAAAGTCTAAAAGTAATGATCGCATTCAAAGTGAGATTGAAAAGTCTAAAAGTAATGATGGCATTCAAAGTGAGATTGCAAAGTCTAAAAGTAATGATCACAATGAACATCAGATTAAAATTACAGAGATTGCAATCATGAACACCAACAATTATTCTTATGCACCACTTTGTGGTAGTCCCATGAATGATAATGGGCCTGTTGTTCTATCATCAGTGTGCTCTGTATTTGCTTCCAAACTTAGTAGTTATATTCTAGAATGCGCTAATTTAGTACTGAGTGATTTAAATTGGCAACAAGACCAACGTAAATTGGAATCTAACAGGAAACGACAGTGTATTGAGCAGTTCTGTGAACGATTTTCTAATCACATATTTATTTTAGCCGTAAACGAAATAATTTATAAAGATAAAGAAACGGAAGATGAACTGCTTTGGGCATCTCGATACAATGTCCTGGAAACGAGCCCTGTATTGGCTCAACCAGCCACAGACCATGTCGTGGGAACTAGACTTTTATTGGGTCAGCCATTCACAGACCATTTCTTGGGAAAGAGTCTTTTATTGGGTCAGCCAGCACAAGATCATGTCCTGGATACAAACCCTGTGTTGGGTCAGCCACTCACTGATCATACCCCGGGAATAAGTCCTGTTTTGGGTCAGCCAGTCACTGACCATGTCTTGGAAACGAGGCCTTTATTGGGTCAACCACTTAGTGATTTCACTGGCAACTCTCCAAACAATGTGACCTCAGGCACATCAGATAACGTTTTCGGTAAGCCTACTCAGGCCGATGCCTCCACACAATGCTGCCCACATGCAGCCATAGATAGAGCAACGCAGTTCACTCCGAACCCAACCACAGAGAATCAGATTTCTCCAATCCGGACGTTAGACGTTGCCTCTCAATGCTCTCCTATGCTAATTTCAGACAAATCCACTCAAATTAGAGTCGCCGAAACTATAGATAGCTGCTGCCAAACATCTCCAAACAGGATAACTGTGACCTCCATTCATGCTGGTAAATCAGAAGGAGTAATTCAATCCTTTTGGACAAATTTCAGAAAAATTGAGAATTCTAGTTCCTTAGATATTAGCGCTATAGAGGACGATGCACTGTCCTCGTGTAGTATCGGGCCATGTTTAGAAACTGAAAGTAATTGCGTTGATAAAAACTCTTCCGCGGAATTAGTGAAAATCGTCAGTCCTATTAAACTCATCGAGCATAAAGACTCAACAATGACTGCTACTCCGTATGAACTACCAACTGTCCTTGTGGAGGATGTGGTTGAAGTGGAACGTTGCAAAGTATTAAAAGACGTTGATGGCTCCATTGGCAACGCATTTGGAATCTTAAATGATGTTTCTGATGGACGTATAGAAGAAGGCGATAGAGGATTTACTTACATACACATAGACCCCCCTGATCCTCAATTAAGTCACCTTCGACTCTGCAATTATACACAAGGCTTTGTCGAGTTGGAGTTTCAATGCGCAATAAAAATTGTCGTTTACAGTAGATCACAGGAAACTATTTCCTTTTTTGATTCCACGAATGATAATAATAATTATCCTTTGATACGGAGTTTGATAAACGAAACTGCAAATGTTACTAATAGTTATAAGAATCCATTACTGTCGACAATTCGCTCAGTATCTCAACTAATAAGATGCAAAGGATTGCATAATAGTTTGTCCGTAAACTCGTCGGAATCAACTACTTTTATCTACCCCGATGACTCTGTCTTGATTTCAGAAGCGCCACAATATATGCGCGCTATTTCAGTTTTTATATCGTCACCTACTCCCTTGGTTATAGCGAATCTATTGGAAACGCCATTACATAGAGATTATTCGGTTATATATAAAGGATATTTACACAAATGGCCATTAGCTACCAAATGCGTAGGTATTGTTGTTTCATCTATTATTATAACTGTTTTATCTGTATTTGTTTATATAAAATACATTTGTATTTAGATGAGAAATGGTTAAATTAATTAATTTAAATTTAATTTAGTTTAGCCTAGAGGTTCATCGATTTTTTCTCTAAACAACAACTACTTATTCCAAGTCTTATAATCTGGCACTTCATATGACAGTTATCCGAGATTTGAAATACCAACGCAGCGTGTATAATATAGCCTAGCGCAAAAGCAAAAAGATGCGAAATTCGAACGCCAATACCTCCCAAAGAGTTCCAAGGTTTTTTTTTATATTTTTTTATCTCAGCTACTGTACTTCGCAAAGAAATTCAGATTTTAATACATTTGATTTGAATCACTACACAAGGTCATTTTTCCATCGGTTCCAACTAATCTCTACAGTATAAGGTTGAATATTTTTTTTAGGGTGGGGGGTGAGGGGGGGGGGGCACACAGTTTATTAAATCATATTCCAAGTAGGCAATGGTGAATGTTGAGTAAATTTAGGCAATTCAATATGTAGCTCCTTACGGCGGAAAAAACAAACTCTCAGTCATAAATATCTAAAAAAAATCAGATATTTTAACGGATATGAACTAAACATACTGTGCATCTTTTAAGCCTAGCGATCTAAGCAATATCGAATAGCAATAAACGCTTATAAAAACGCCTATTGGTCTATATTAGATGCTGCACGTTGTTTTTGTGATGATGCATTTCAGCTAAGACACTGAAAATTGTGGCGACTACTACAACTGTAAGTAAATATTGTTAATACAGTAGAACACACGGTCATACGGGGGGTGAATCCCAGAAATTCCAATTTTACGACCATATAAACATATTTACTGCATGTCTCCGGACATATACTGTATATCAAGGAGGTCTTGCAAAACTGAAAGTAAATTAAAAACACAGGCTACAGAATCAATCCGTTCTGTAATAGATAAATAGCGTGTTTTATTTTTTATTCAACTTTAATAATTATCATAGGCCTACACATACACAAGGCTTACGCGTACCAGTTGCTATGGT
>JAUCBJ010002340.1:0-12714 GCA_032718475.1 Nemertoderma westbladi
TAATCCTGTCTGACGGTGATGAGATTAAACATTGCACTACATGTATAATAATAATTTTGCATAATTCTTGTAACGTTTCAGGTTATTGGCCATATAACGCATTTCTGTGCAATTTCTGGCTGCATCTCGACGTGCTGTTTAGTACTGCAAGCATTCTACACCTCGGCTGTATCAGTCTCGATCGGTATCTAGCTATTCGTTTCCCTCTTCGCAACACCACCATGGGACATGCGAAATGCCGTATAACTTCTAAAATATCGGCGGTTTGGCTCCTCAGTACAACCATTGCATTACCAGGTAAATTCATCACTTAACACATTATGTATAATAATACTTATTATTTTACAATAAATAATATAATAATATAATATTTGTTTCTGTTTTTTCTCCGAATGAGAACATGGAGTGAAGTTATAGAAGCTAGATAGATGGACGACAATGAAGTATTTTAATCTTCCTTTAAATCGCCCTTCATACATACATAGACAGCTATATTTATTTATACATTATGTAAAATCAGCAATACTCCAAACAATGGATTATCCAACAAGATACATAGGATTACGCTAAAATATACTCTATACATTACATATACATGTTATATACACGCTATAAATGTACAATATGTAGTAACTCTTCTCCTTAGTTGAAGCATTTTCTTCCGAATATCCCTTTCAAGTTCAGTCCTTGAGAGCTCCACCTTGTGCGTATGCCTTACTTAACTTATCTAGCAGTGCCCTGCCCACTTTAGTCTGTATTCTGTAGATGATACAGGTTGTGTTGTACCGTAAAGCTAGGCTTTTGCGATCTGTTATCTACAGCTGATCAGTAGTGTCCAGGCCTCAATATAAGAACAATGTGGCCACTGTGGCTCGATAGAATTTCATGTCATGGCGACGGTCTGATTTCCAGATGGTATCCAAGCGACGGTCTGATTTCCGGATGGTATCCAATTTCAAAAGATGTGTCATCCATTTTTAATAGATAATTTAATTAATAGAGCTAGCTAGTAGCTACCCATGTCTTTGCTTCCATTTCTTCTATGTCCTTTCAGCTGCTCTCTATCATTAGTTGATTATCATCACTTTAACCAAGGCAACTTGGGAAACAGAGTGGAACGGTTTACTGTGGAAGATTATCCATGGTGGTGAACAGGCATTCATTTAGGAAACAGAGTGGAAGGGTTTACTGAAGTAGATCACCCATGGTGGTGAACAGGCATTCCTTTAGGAAACAGAATGTGTGGCAATAGCGACTATGGTACCAGTACCGGCACTAGATACTTTCACTTTGATGACGACCGAGAGTCTGACTGTGTCTGTCATCTGTAGATACTTAGGCTATCAGTACCGACTGTCCTATCTACCGGTACAGCAGTACTATGTTTGGACCTAGATCCGTGTAGCGCAGTAGGCTACCTTTATTCAATATATACTGTATATTCATTATATATTATTTTACTTATCTGCTCCGGCATATGTTCCGACGTTACAACATTGCCTGCACGGCGTACCGTTAACAGGTATGAGGGACCGAGAGTAGATTCCCCCACATACATGGCGCAGTGAGTTTACCGTCACCTGTGACAGGGAGAAACCTCTACGGGATCTCCAACACTACTAATTTGTTTCCTACGTATTTGATAATTTGGGCCCATGCCGCCTAAATCTAAAGGGAAGCAAAAACCCACGTCACTGCCCACGGCGGACAGCAGTAGCAGCGACGGCGACGAAACTATAGAAGCCCGAGGCGGAAGTCACACTCCTATCCGGATGGACGACCTCGCGCGTAATCTCGCCCAATAACAGACTGCTATGGCTCAGCTGCTGGCGCAACAGCAGGAAGATGCCAACCGGCCGCGGACGACCGCATCGCTCAACTCCTCGCGGCTTTACAACCCGGCGTGGCGGCGGCCGCCGCACCGGGACCGCCGGCGACCCAACCCACATACGCGGGAGCCGCTACGAACCCAGCTCCACGACGCCGGGTTATCGACATCTCCGCCATGGAGAAGATCGACGCGGACGTCGACTTCTCCTCGTTCCGCCGGTGGAGACAGGCGTGGAGGGTCCACGCCCTGGGTTCCCCAGGGCGGAGCAGGTTTACGCTCTCGTCGCCGCCCGGGGCAGCGACCTCCAGGAGACCATCCGCGTCACCCTCCAGGTTGACATCGACTCGGACGAGACGACCCCGGAGACGATCCTCGACGCTCTCCAGGCCCACCTCCGCTCCAAACGGAGCATCGCGATCGACGCCATTAAGTTTCACGAGCACCGCCAAGGTGGGAACGAGGGGTTCGACTCCTTCAGGGTAGGGGGAGATGTTAGGTCACAAACAGTATTGGCTACCATCCACAAAGTTGTGTCCATGTATCCTGTCACCGAAAATAACATCAAAACAGGGTAGGTGTCAAGTCCTAGGGTACCTACCCCCCTACTTAGATGCGCTTCCATCATATGCGACTGAATGTAGTCTAGCGGGTTAACCGCTCTCACTAATTATGCAAAAAAAACGTAAAATTCAGAATTAATTATGTAAACTATCATCAAAAATACACCTACAGGGTAGGTGGTCACGGTTAGGTCCTCAAAACAGATTAGATTCAAGTCCTAGGGTACCTTCCCCCACTTAGAACAGATTCCGTCATGTGCGACAATGTAGTCTAGCGGTCCTGCAGTCAAATGTCGTGTCCTGGGGGTACCCCTGCTTTAGAATGTGTCATTGCCTGTGATGGGTCACCAAATGTAGGCCTAGTTTTGTGCTACATCCTCTTGGGAATTCTGTAATTTAGGAGTTAAGCACTTATCTTAGCATAGGCCTTTGCTGACTTAGTAATTTGTAGATCGAATGTAACATAGTTATAGGATCCAATGTAACATAATTGAGGTTACATTCGATTCGTAAAAACTATGTTACGTTCGATCCTGATTACGTTCGGTCTGTCACCCCCACTCTTTATAGGCCTACCTACTGGTTGCAGTTCATTTCGTATAATTTATACTATTGATACTTTGAATTCATTATATTGGATACTATATACAAAATTTAATCTAATTTAAACTCTTAGTATATTTATCTAATGGAGTCTGAAGAACAAGAAGATTTTAATTTTCTTACAACTAGAGCGAGTCAATACAGCAGGAAAGCAGCTACAGAAGTAGAAGTTTCTACATCAGCAGCATCTTCATCAAGTCGTCCTGTAAGAAAGCTGCAAGTGATAAAATGCCAGAACCATTATCAAAAGAAGGATTTGGGAAAGGATTGCTCTGAGTGCATTTACTTTCCCACATTAGAGTCTTTTCCAAATGGAAAGCTCCCAACTATAGCTCAAGTGATTGGTTTAACTTTGGTGGCAAAACATGATGAACAAAACCAAGCTCTGAAGGTTGACGTTATTTTAGATGTTGTATCAAATATGATGCTCCAATGGATATATTGCAACATTTACACTGTAACACGAAAGTCTGTAAGAAACAAATTGGAATCTTTATTAAAGGAATACTACTATCTTAAGGACTATCCTGCAACTAAAAAGAAATATACTTACTGGCAAAGGTTCCAGGATTTTCAGGCAAAGTGCAAGGGTCTCTTTGACATCAAATGTGACAGTAGCAAAGAGAAATCACAGGGACTAATATGGGGTGTTATGATGACTGATGATGATCGGAAATTCTATGAAAATCAGTGTTTGATGCCACAAGTTGGGTACTGTTCTTCTTTTGTGAATAGGAAATGGGCAGTATCTAGTGAAAGGCATAATAGAGAAAGTCTTAGCAAGTTAAAGGCAAAGGAGAAATCAGAGATTGAAAAAGAGAAGTTAAATCCTATTGCATGGTCTGATATTGAAGGTGGAATTTTGAGTGAAAGTAATGATGAAGGTAGCTTAGATGAAGGTGAATGCTTCGAATTGGCAACACCTAAGAAAAGAAAGTATCAATTTGATGATGTTCTTGAATCAGAAAATGACCAGATTATGTCATTTAATTATAGACATATCCGTAATGGACCAAGATCAGTACGGCCAGAGGTTTATACATTGATGCATAAGTTGTCATCAGAATTTCATATGAGCAAAGCTCAAATAGAAGGTTCAATTATCAATGTAGCCAATACCCTATTTGGTAGAAGTTGGAAAGCTTACAGTAATGATGATGCAACAACTGTTGATACACTGCCAAATCTGAGCAACTTAAGAAGAACCGAGCCATACATAGAAGCAATGGCCCTTAGCACTATTGTTGAGGATATAATGGAAGATAGTAATATGACATCAATTACATACTCGAGTGATGGGTCAAGCATGAGTGGAGTAGGTAAATATGTTGTGCAATCACTCACAATTAATGGTGTGCAGAGAGCACTACCAACACTTGGGATTTTTACAGAATCCAGAGAGAGTCTGAAGGATCTCGAAATTATTACCTTAAAGATACTTTCAGCAGCAGTAGGTCACAAATATTCTGAAAAAGATATACTTCAGAAGATTTCGTTTGTGATGACTGATAGCACTGCTCATAACCTAAATGTCATTGAAAGTGTTTGTGAGGAGTTAGATGTTGATACTGTACCTGGAACACTCTTATGCAACATTCATCCATTGATGATGTTTCAGTCAAATATTAAACAGCTTTGTCAAGAAATACATGATTCGTTAGGACCACGTAAGATTAATGAATGTTTTCTGGTTGATCTTGACATGCATCATGACTGTTGTCTAAGCTTGCTTTATCATCTTGATGACATTGCGAACTATCTTGATACATTCAAGAATATTATGAATAACATATCGATTCTAAACCGCAGCTTTGTTGAGATGGAAATAAAGATGGGTGCAGTTGGGTGTATCCAGAAGCAGCTGAGGTACTAGAAACATTGGAAGAACAGATAATGATGACACAAATTGATGTGACCTACCACTGCACAACAAGAATAAGATGTAATGTCAGCGGTGTCTTGGTAAAAAAGCTCAATGAGCTTTTAGCAGAAATGTAACTCGAGAGTCAGGACTAATTACAACATAGATACATTTTATTATATCTACAAAGTACAAAACTTTAAAAATGTATTGCATTTTATACCTTATACATGTTCATGTTCATCTTGTTTAGGAATGCCAATAAAGCTTCTAAATTAGCGCACAAACATCATTTTATTAAATAGTGCTACCCGCTAAGATTATAGTGGACCATGATGACTGCCGTAAATAATGAGGTAATCACCGAAACTTTGATATGATAGGTAGGTATCCTAAAAAATGGATCCTACCAAATATTTGCACGTTTTTCATCACCAGTAGACTAATTAACATGTTTTGGACAGGTAGCCAACCCCTTAAAACCCTTTTCAAAAAATAACATCCCCCCCTATTCAGGGTGGCCCTGGAGGACCTCGCGGACACCGCCGAATTCTGCGGCCACTGCCGGGACCGGCAGATCGTTACCCAAATCCTCGTGGGTGTGCGGTGCTCGGAGACCCGCACCGAGCTGCTCAAGGTGCTCCCGCAGCCAACCCTCGAGGACTGCGTGCGGATCGCGCAGAGTGTGGAGGCCAGCGAGAGGAACGACTCCATTCTGGCGAGCGGGAAACCGATCCACAAACTCTCCTCCTACAAACGCGAATGCTCGGTTTCCCGAACCCCGGCGGCCTCCCGCACCCCGGCGGGTTCTCGCTACTCGTCCCCCGACCCCTCCCGTCGAACCAATGCATCCAACAGTTGCGGCAACTGTGGGCGAACCCACTACAAGGGGAAGGACTGCCCCGCCAAGGGTATCACGTGCCACGCCTGCGGCAAGACGGGGCACTTCAAGTCGGTGTGCCGGTCCATACCCGCACCCAAATCGTCGAAGGTTTCGACGATCTTCTGACAATGGAGCGTCCACAGCTCGGACAAAGACCGGACCAGCTGCGACCTAAACTACATCTCCGTCGATGTAACAAACTCGAGGACCAACCGGTTTATGGGATGGGCCCGCCACTCCCTCCCGGATAGCGGAGCGGCCGCCTCCGTCCTCAACGAGAAACTCGTCCTTCAACTCGGGGGTCGCCATGCTGACCTCCTCCCGCTACGGGAAGACGACAAGGCGGCCGTGGGGCGGTTCCCGGTGGAGCTCGAATACTTCGGGCCGAAGGCGATCACTGAACTGGTTATCTCCCCGGAGTCCGACGGTTTAATCCTCTCCAAGAAGACCATCCAGGACCTCGACATCCTCCCGTGGAACTTCCCGGCTCCCCTCCGCAGCCGAGGAACCGTCGCCTCCGTCACTCCATCCCCGGCGACCCGCTCCCGGGACGACTACCTCCGCGAGTTCGACGACGTCTTCGACGACGACTCCGCCCCGCTCCCGATGATGCACGGCCCGCCCATGCACATCCTGCTGAAAGACGGGGCGACGCCGTTCCACGTCAACGGCGCGCGACCCATCCCGTTCGCGATGCGGGACGAGGTAAAGGGTCTCCTCGACAACCTGGAACGGAGGGAAATCATCGCCCGGGTCGATGAGCCAACAGACTGGGCCCACCCGATGACAGTGGCGAGAAAACCGGGGGGTAAACTGCGACTTTGCGTCGACCTCCGCCACTTAAACTCGCAGGTGCGACGTCCCTACTATCCCACCCCGAGTCCACGGTCGGCGGTGGCCGGAGTTTCTTCCACCGCCCAGGTTTTCTCGGTATTTGACGCCGCCAGTGGCTACTGGCAGGTTCCCCTGGACGGGGAGTCACAACTTTCGCGACTCCCTGGGGCCGGTACCGGCACACCCGCAGCGTCATGGGGCTCATCTCGTCCGCAGATGAGTTTAACCGGCGGGACGACGACGCACTCCAGGGACTCCCCAACCTTATCAAGGTTGTAGACGACGTGCTCCTCTACAACGACACCATGGAGGAGCACCTGGCCAACGTTGGCCGGTTCATGGAGCGGTGCCGGACCCACGGCACTACGCTGCACACTGGGAAGGTACAGTTCGCCCAGGCCGAGGTTCGGTTCGCTGGGTACCTCGTCGGCGCCTCCGGTATCAAGGCCGACCCGGAGAAACTGAAGGCGATCGCCGCCTTCCCCTGCCCAGGGAACATCACTGACCTCCGCAGCTTCGTGGGACTCGTGGAGCAACTCGCTCCATTCTCCGGCAACATCGCCGCCGCCATATCTCCACTCCGCCCCCTCCTCAGTACGAAGGCGACCTTCACCTGGACGGGGGACCACGAACGGGCCTTCGAGGCCACTAAACTGGCGCTCACAACCCCACCGACCATCGCCCCGTTCGACACGACCCGGGAGACCCGCCTCATTACCGACGCCTCCCGGCTGAAGGGCCTCGGATACGCCCTCCTCCAGCGGTAGGGGGAGGATTGGAGGCTGATCGAGTGCGGCTCGAGGTTCACCACCGACACGGAGTCCAGGTACGCCATGGTGGAACTCGAGCTCCTCGCCATCGTATGGGCTGTCCAGAAGTGCCGGCTGTATCTTCTCGGCCTCCCCCACTTCAACTTGATTGTCGACCACCAACCGCTCGTCACAATCATTGACAAGTATACGGTAGGCGCCACAGACAACACCCGCCTCCAACGCCTCAAGACTAAACTGGCCCCGTACCAGTTTACCACCACGTGGACCAAGGGGAAGGACCATGCCATCGCCGATGCGTTGCCCCGCGCTCCGGTCAATGACCCCACACCCGATGACATCGTCGACGATGGGGACATGGCGACCTACATCAGGGCAGTCACCCGCCAGTCTGCCGCCAACATAACCGGCTCCGACTCCGCCCACCTCGTGGATCCCGTCCTCGAGGAACTCGCCCGAGTGGCTCGGGACGACCCGGACTATAAAGCCCTACTCGCGGCCATTGAGTCGGCTTCCCGGAATCCGGCCGAAGGAACCGGCTGTCAACATATACTGGTCCGCCCGGGACCAGTTAACTACGGACGGGGACCTGGCCTTATTCAGCCACCGTATTGTGGTCCCCACAGGGTCCCGGAAATCCACCCTCGCACGCCTACACGCGGCACACCAGGGGGTGGAAAAAACGCTACGTCGCGCCCGGCAGTGTGTATACTGGCCGGGCATCACCAACGACATCCGGACGTCCGTGGGCGCCTGCAGCATGTGTCTGGCCTGTCGGTCAAGTCAGACCAAGGAACCATTTCTGACGGAGCCCCCACCAACTCGCCCGTTTGAAGATATCTTGGGAGATTTCTTCTCACTCGACGGGAAACATTTCCTCGCCACCGCAGACAGATATTCCAGATGGCCGGAAATCTACAGTTTCTCCGCCCCACCCACCGCTGCCCGGACAACCACCGCCCTGCGTGACTGGTTCGTCCGCTACGGGGTACCAACCCGCTTCCGGTCGGACGGCGGAAGCCAGTTCACAGCAGCAGAGCTGACCAGCTTCCTGAAAGACTGGGGGGTCACACTGGTCACATCGTCCCCAGAATACCCCCAGAGTAACGGGCACGCTGAATCAGCAGTGAAGGCCCTCAAGTGCCTACTGGAGAAGACTGGGGGGTCAACGACCTCTGCTGCGTTTCAGGAGGGGCTCCTGGAACTCCAAAACAGCCCCAAGGAGAGCGGCTTCTCCCCAGCGGATATCGTGTTCGGCCATCCTATGAGGTCGCGCGTTCCGGCCCACCACAGCGCCTTCGCTCAGACACTCCAGGAGACCCGGACGGAGCTAGACCGAGTGGCGCCGGCATTAAAATCAACCAGGATCGCCCAATATAACCACGGAGTGAAGGCCCTGGAACCACTCGCGGTGGGCACCAGGGTCCGGGTTCAACACCCGACCAATAAACGGTGGGAGCGCACCGGCACCATCGTTGAGTCTTGTAAACACCGGAAGTATACTGTCCGGATGCCTTCCGGACGCACACTCATCCGGAACCGACGCTCACTTATTCCGGACACCGCCCTCCAGGAGACACCCACGGGCCTACCAACCCCGGACGCGACACCCACAGCCCCCAAACTCTTACGCTGGCGTGAACCCCTCATCGAAACTCAACAATTTGAGAAAAATTTCAGTTTCCAAATACCCGAGGCGGGTACGTCAGCCACCCGACCGACTCTGACATCTGAGTAAGAACGAATTTTAGCTCGGCACCGCCTCAGATGGCTAACCCGAGCTCGAAAGGGGGTGTGGCAATAGCGACTATGGTACCAGTTCCGGCACTAGATACTTTCACTTTGATGACGACCGAGAGTCTGACTGTGTCTGTCATCTGTAGATACTTAGGCTATCAGTATCGACTGTCCTATCTACCGGTACAGCAGTACTATGTTTGGACCTAGATCCATGTAGCGCAGTAGGCTACCTTTATTCAATATATACTATATATTCATTATATATTATTTTACTTATCTGCTCCGGCATATGTTCCGACGTTACAACATTGCCTGCACGGCGTCCCGTTAACAGGTATGCGGGACCGAGAGTAGATTCCCCCACATACAGAATGTAAGGGTTTATTTACTGTGGAAGATCATCCATGGTGGTGAACAAGCATTCCTTTAGGAAACAGAGAGTAAGGGTTTACTGTGGAAGATCACCGATGGTGGTGAACAGGCATTCATTTAGGAATAAGTGTGGAAGGGTATACTGTGGAAGATCATCCATGGTGGTGAACAGGCATTCGTTTAGGAAACATAGTGGAAGGGTTTACTGTGGAAGATTATCCATGGTGGTGAACAGGCATTCATTTAGGAAACAGAGTGGAAGGGTTCACTGTGGAAGATCACCCATGTTGGTGTACAGGCATTCCTTTTGGAAACCGACTGGAACGGTTTACTGTGGAAGATTATCCATGGTGGTGGACAGGCATTCATTTAGGAAACAGAGTGGAAGGGTTTACTGTGGAAGATCACCCATGCTGGTGTACAGGCATCCCTTTAGGAAACCGACTGGAACGGTTTACTGTGGAAGATCACCGATGGTGGTGAACAGGCATTCATTTAGAAAACAGAGTGGAGGGGTTTACTGTGGAAGATCACCCATGTTGGTGTACAGGCATCCCTTTAGGAAACCGACTGGAACGGGTTACTGTGGAAGTTCATCCATGGTGGTGAACGAACAGGCATTCATTTAGGACCAGAGTGGAAGGGTTTACTGTGGAATATCACCAATGGTGGTGAACAGGTATTCATTTAGGAAACAGAGTGGAAGAGTTTACTGTGGAAGATCACCGATGGTGGTGAACAGGCATTCCTTTAGGAAATAGAGTGGAAGGATTTACTGTGGAAGATCATCCATGGTGATGAACAGACATTCATATAGGAAACAGAGTGGAGGGGTTTACTGTGGAAGATCATCCATGGTGGTGAACGAACAGTGATTCATTTAGGACCAGAGTGGAAGGGTTTACTGTGGAATATCACCGATGGTGGTGAGCAGGTATTCATTTGGGAAAAAGGGTCGAAGGGTATACTGTGGAAGATCACCCATGGCGGTGAACAGGCATTCCTTTAGGAAATAGAGTGGAAGGATTTACTGTGGAATATCATCCATGGTGATTAACAGACATTCATATAGGAAACAGAGTGGAAGGGTTTACTGTGGAAGATCATCCATGGTGGTGAACGAACAGGCATTCATTTAAAACCAGAGTGGAAGGGTTTACTGTGGAATATCACCGATGGTGGTGAACAGGCATTCATTTAGGAAACAGAGTGGAAGGGTTTACTGTGGAAGATCACCCATGCTGGTGTACAGGCATCCCTTTAGGAAACCGACTGGAACGGTTTACTGTGGAAGATCACCGATGGTGGTGAACAGGCATTCATTTAGAAAACAGAGTGGAGGGGTTTACTGTGGAAGATCACCCATGTTGGTGTACAGGCATCCCTTTAGGAAACCGACTGGAACGGGTTACTGTGGAAGTTCATCCATGGTGGTGAACGAACAGGCATTCATTTAGGACCAGAGTGGAAGGGTTTACTGTGGAATATCACCGATGGTGGTGAACAGGTATTTATTTAGGAAACAGAGTGGAAGAGTTTACTGTGGAAGATCACCGATGGTGGTGAACAGGCATTCCTTTAGGAAATAGAGTGGAAGGATTTACTGTGGAAGATCATCCATGGTGATGAACAGACATTCATATAGGAAACAGAGTGGAAGGGTTTACTGTGGAAGATCATCCATGGTGGTGAACGAACAGTCATTCATTTAGGACCAGAGTGGAAGGGTTTACTGTGGAAGATAACCGATGGTGGTGAACAGGCATTAATTTGGGAAAAAGGGTCGAAGGGTATACTGTGGAAGATCACCCATGGCGGTGAACAGGCATTCCTTTAGGAAATAGAGTGGAAGGATTTACTGTGGAATATCATCCATGGTGATGAACAGACATTCATATAGGAAACAGAGTGGAAGGGTTTACTGTGGAAGATCATCCATGGTGGTGAACGAACAGGCATTCATTTAAAACCAGAGTGGAAGGGTTTACTGTGGAATATCACCGATGGTGGTGAACAGGCATTCATTTAGGAAACAGAGTGGGAGGGTTTACTGTGGAGGATCACCGATGGTGGTGAACAGGCATTCCTTTAGGAAACAGAGTGGAAGGGTTTACTGTGGAAAATCATCCATGGTGGTGAACAGGCATTCCTTTAGGAAACAGAGTGGAAGGGTTTACTGTGGAATATCACCCATACTACTACTACTAGGATCGGCATGCTGCATTGCAGCTGCATTTTTAAGAATGCTGTGCCGGCTTATCGACAAAATTGCACCGCCACAACTCCCTATCACCCATGACATTTGCTAGATCATCCGCATCTTCGAGGCCAGTGTCCTTTAAGATGCGTCTCAAGAAAGTCATGGGCTGTCCACCATGCTTATTCACTCCATGAGGCTGCCAAAGTACAAGATTATGCACTGGCTGGTCCTCACGGCGAAAGCAATGTCCTGCAAAGCGGAGGCGATTTTGTTCTAGTGTCAAGCTTGGGGGAACCAATGAGACACCTCCAATGTTATATAGTGTCTGGTTGGAGATGTGTGCATTGAACTTGACACAATGAACCCGGCGTAGCATTCTTGTGAATGTGCCGTCCAGAGATTTGGTGTCCTCAGCAGTTAGAGCCCAGCATGGACTCCCATAGAGGAGTACTGGAACTACTGCTGCTCTAAATAACCGGACCTTAAGTTTCCGATTAATTATCGGTGACTTCCAAATCCTGGAAAGCCTATTCAAGGCTGCCCATGCCTTTCCCTTCAACCTTACAATATCACCCATGGTGGTGAACAGGCATTCCTTTAGGAAATCGAGTGGAAGGGTTTACTGTGGAGGATCATTCATGGTGGTGAACAGGCATTCATTTAGGAAACAGAGTCGAAGGGTTTACTGTGGAAGATCATCCATGGTGGTGAACAGGCATTCCTTTAGGAAACAGAGTTGAAGGGTTTACTGCGGAAGATCACCCATGGTGTTGAACAGGCATTCCTTTAGGAAACAGAGTGGAAGGGTTTACTGTGGAAGATCATCCATGGTGGTGAACAGGCATTCATTTAGGAAACAGAGTCAAAGGGTTTACTGTGGAAGATCATCCTTGGTGTTGAACAGGCATTCCTTTAGGAAACAGAGTGGAAGGGTTTACTGTAGAAGATCACCCATGGTGGTAAACCGCATTCATTTAGGAAACAGAGTGGGAGGGTTTACTGTGGAAGATCATCCACGGTGGTGAACAGGTATTCATTTAAAAAACAGAGTGGAAGGGTT
>JAUCBJ010002341.1:0-27768 GCA_032718475.1 Nemertoderma westbladi
AAATATTACTATTCGGGTGAACCTTTTGGAGTTCGTGAGAATAAAATGAGCCCTTTATTATAGCTCCGGTGCTGTCCTTAATATCGAACATTACCGCTGGTACTCTATCCAACCTAACCCGATGAATAATAAATAATTCACGTGTCCATTGTTCTCGATAGCCTTTAGCAAAAGCAGTACGAACAATAGATAATCGTACTGTATCTCCAACTTTAAATTTTATTTTCTTGTGATTTATCTGTCTATATTTCCCATATAATCTATTCATTAATTCAGTTTCATTAAATTTATTAACTTCAATGGGAGTCATTTTTATTGTCCTATGATACGACCTATTATAAGCCGAGATAAGCTTAGGTAAAATTTTTATCCAAATATTATTTCCCCTCTGGGTGAAAATTTTGAACATCTTTGTTTTTAATGTGCGATTGAATCTCTCAACAATAGCCGCCTTATTCACAGAGTACATTACGTAATACTGTATACCTAACGTATCTAAATATTTCCTTACAGATTTATTTAGAAACTCAGACCCTTGATCAGTGGCGATTCTGTTTGGTTTTCCTTTCTGGAATATTTTTTGCAATATACTAATAATTTCATCACCCTTTTTTGTTTTCATAGCATAGCCAAAAGCAAGCCGACTGAAGGCATCAATGCATGTTAATATATAGTTATAATTATTATTTTGTGACTTATATTGCTGCATATCCACCAGATCTATCATATATATATCTTTTATGCCTCCCGTAAATATTTTAGATGTTGGATAATGTTGTCTACGTGGAGCGTGAAGGGTGTATGTCTTTTGTCCGCTCAACCATTTCTGGGCTTGCGTCGGTTTGATGTTTGCAGCTTTTGCTAATTTTGCAACACTTGCAAATCCTGCGGGGGATGAAGGATCTAAATAAATTCTTAACAGTTTTTTGTCTAAGCTTCGGCTTAAAATCGGTTTCATCTTGCGAGGCATCTTTTCGACAACCACAAGTAATATGTATATTCAAATCTCTTATAAAGGGCATCACCGTAAGAACAATTGAAATTTTTTAATTATTTTCTTCGAAGTTGATGTTTTAAAGGGTTTTCTTTTTGTAGTATTTACTCTAGGTATATCTTGTGGTTTTAAATCAGTAGCTAACGGTTTACTCGATACTAAATATAATTTTCTAAATGTTACTCCCGTTTTAACCATTATTACCTACCGTCCACGGTTAATTTTTTTCGCAATAGCCGCCCCAGCGGCAGCGGCCCCGGCACTCGCGGCTAGTTTCGCACCAATGCCGAGTAAGGGTATTAGAAACGGTAGTATGCCTCCAGATTGATTGCTTAACTTTTTTCTGTAACTTGATATATTTTTTGTCTTACGGTTGAGTGATTTCAATACCTTCTTATAGCGGCGAATATTTCTAAATGAATGAGGGGTCAATTGTACATTACCTTTTAGAACATTTAATGCAGTATTTACAATGAGCCGTATTAATTCGTTACTGGCGGTATGGTTAATAAAATAAGTTCTTTGTTGAGGGGTAGCGCTGCGTAGAAATTCCAGTTCGTTACGATATTTCTGCACAAGTCTATTCATTGTTGCAACATTATTGAAAATTGTTACAAAATATTAATTATTTATCATTATTATTATTATTTTCGCTACGTTTATAGTCAGTGTAATTTTTAATGTAACAATTATGATTACGAAATATATCAGATCTAAATCTTAAATGTTCGGGTGTTTCCTGTCGTAAATCAATTAAGAAATGTGAAAATGGCTCAATTGTCGCATCTTGATAGGAATCAACTAAAAATTTAGTCTGCCCTGGTAACATCTGCTTCGCGAAATTTAAAACCGATAGACTGTCTCTCGGATTTTTCATTAATACTAAAGTATGGCTATTAATTGATCTTGTGCGGTTATGCTTCCCACCGTAAAACATGTTTTGCGTTATAAAACAAATAAATATATTGGAATGATGAGCTACCTTAGTAAACAATACAGTTAATGCTGTACTGGACTCAGTTTCTGTTAACAAATCATCTATAATTAATAAATCTCGACTATTGACTAATCTATCTATATTTTCAGGCAAACCTTTGTAAAGGTGAGTAATACCAGGAATAGTCGGGGGATTGCTCCCGTAACAATACAATACTCGCAAAGGGGCTTCGTTGAAGCAGCCATTCTTGTGTTTAATTAAATTCCCCACAAAGGTTGACTTTCCGGAGCCAGATGGCCCTGAAATTATCATACTCGTTCCCATTTGAAAGTTTAAATTATATGGGCCTGAATTAAAGTCAGCCATTTATTATTATTATTAAGATATATCAACAATACAATATAATATAATATCAATATCAATAAACCAACACCATTACTATGTATATAACAATAATTGATGCAACTACAATAATATTAGAGTACTGTATATTTAATTAACATATGCCACAACTACAGTATGTGACGCTCGCCGCAGCAAAAGGTGCTATTTCCAATTATAGTATAGACCGATGTAATTTCAAGCATGGTGAGCATCTTTATACACGAAATAATGATAGGTAACATCAGCGGTTTGGAAATCACTTCCCGAGAATTTCGCGCTTATGATTTTTTTATGTTCGCTGCTAAAAAAATAAGGAATATAGTAGCAACAGCGTCGTACTACGTTTCTATAAAAAATATTCTCCAATATTGTAAATAAATCTCCGGGATCATTACTTTTCGCAGAAATATAAGTTATATTGCGAAGCTCTTTCCAATAAAAGGGTTGGTATCTTGCCAACTTTATATTAAACTTAGATATGGGAGCGCGACAAATAGGACAAATTTTAGAACAATAATTATTCATTTCGGAATATTGTACAATACATTGTACGCAAGTTGCATGTTTATTTTCACATTTATAATAATCTCGATGTTTTTGCAATAACTTAGAATAGCAAACTGGACATTTTTCATTTAAAATATCCATTTTCCAAATTTTAAAGTAAATTGAAAATAATTACCGTAATACACAACAACAACAACAACAACAAACAAAACTGTTATACTGTATATACAAATACTACTACAATTTTCGATTATTTAAAAACAACAAAATTTTATATATAATCATAAAATATTTATAATATAGAGGGAATAGTCAAGAATCAATGATATTATCATAAATATTCAACATTATCCACTGATTCTTCAGGTTCGATAAAGGATTCTTTTGAAATCATTACAATAAAGAAAGACATAATTTCGTAGGGGCTATGTCGATTTAGCCGTATTTCAAACTTTTCACCAGCTTCGTTGTATTGTGTAATAAAAATAAATCCTTCTATCATGGCTAATAGTAAGATGCTGGTTAATTTTCCTCCCTCATGCTCAGGTTTCAGGTTGTAATCTAAAAGATGAATACTATTATCTGAAGCATCAATATCGATTGAGCTTAAAACTTTCCTGGCTTTTTCAGAAAACTCAATTTTATATTTATCATCTCCCTGACGGTAAATTGTATAATCAATAACAATATAGGCATGACCATCTTCTGCAAAAAATGAATGCCTTACTATTGGCATAACCATATCGGAATCAGAAGACATTATTTAATTTATTTTATTGTAAATCAAACAAACAAAGTAAAAACTTTTAAACTAAAACCATTACAAATGATTAATTGCGATTAAAGCGAGAGATTATATATAAGATATTTTCAAAAATAATACAGGTCTTAAACTGGAAAATAGCCTAAATTCGGTTTATTGATTGGTTGATTAGCCGGTGGGTAACTACTGTACAGTACAGTACAATTAAATAAAAAATTACGGTCAAGGTTGAGTAACTATGGAAATGTTTGTATACGTGTAGCTGGAAACGTGGCGGAATTTCAACACGTATCCTACTGCTTGGTTTGTTGATTTGGCGACAGCAGTTGTGGAGTTGGCAATCAATATAATATATGCTGTAGTTGGTGGCCACGTTGTCAGCATATACAGTATACAGTGGTTGGTTGCGTGGTGGTAACGTGGTGAAAAGGTGAATAACCGTAGGGTTAGGCAAACATCACCGTTGATTGGTTGGTTGGTGGGTGGGTAACAGCTGTGGATTGAGTAGCGACGGGATGGGGGGCTAGCCATGCATTGTGAGGTTAGGCTATGTGAAGATGAATATGCAATGGTTGGTGAAAAATAGCGATTTGAAAAATAGTAGAAGTTACCTGTAGACACCTCTAGCGTCTGTAAAATAAAGGTTGGTAAATATGAAAATACTGGTTGCTGAAAAATTGCGATTTGAAAAATAGTAGAAGTTACCTGATGCTAAGTGTAGACACTCGAACACCTGTAAAATAAAGGCTTATGATTGGACGGATGAGTAGCGTTGGGTGACTAATAACGCCTCTAGCGGAAGATGCGGGAACTTGAGAAGTTGCCATGGTTACGGATTAAATGCTGACATCTGATTGGTTGAAATAATAACGACCACCGCTAAAGGTTGAAATAGTGGCTTCTGATTGGACAGAGTACCAGAAATGGATGGTAATGATGGGCTACGGGTGACCATTATCCAGTGTCATAGTATTGTATACTACTCCCGTGAAGGGATCCGGACATCTGCCTGTATATTAGAGCTGTCCTCCCGTAAAGGGATCCGGACATCCGCCTGTAGATATTAGGCTGTCCTCCCGTGAAGGGATCCGGACATCCGCCTGTATATTAGGCTGTCCTCCCGTAAAGGGATCCGGACATCCGCCTGTAGATATTAGGCTGTCCTCCCGTGAAGGGATCCGGACATCCGCCTGTATATTAGGCTGTCCTCCCGTGAAGGGATCCGGACATCTGCCTGTATATTAGGCTGTCCTCCCGTAAAGGGATCCGGACATCCGCCTGTAGATATTAGGCTGTCCTCCCGTGAAGGGATCCGGACATCCGCCTGTAGATATTAGGCTGTCCTCCCGTAAAGGGATCCGGACACCCGCCTGTAAATATTAGGCTGTCCTCCCGTAAAGGGATCCGGACATCCGCCTGTATATTAGGCTGTCCTCCCGTAAAGGGATCCGGACATCCGCCTAAGCCCATAGGCTGTCTCCCCCTTACTGCCTTAAGGGATTCGGATAAACAGATAGATGCGTAATTTTACAGATATAACAGCAGTAAAGCCGTTGCCAAAATAATTGCATTATTATTACCATATTAACATGAGTTTCGGTATATGTATGAATACATATATACCATACAGTATGTTATATACAAGAACAATGTATTTTATATTTCGCGACTAAAAACTCCTAGTAACTCGTAAGGAGAGAAAAAAAAAAAAAAAAAAACAAACCGAAAGACTTCGGAAATAAGAATAATTCTGTAATTAAGTTAAAGATGAAAGTACAGAAGCTTATGTACACCAAAGTATAATATAATGAAAAAAAAATTTTTTAGAATGCTATCCAAATATTTCTCCCTTGGTGAAAATATTAACAAACAATAAGTCAGTATAATATTTGTAGTATTATGCAATGTTGGAATGAACGTTTCAGTGAACCCAATATTTGTCAATATACGGTGAGCAGTCAGCTCCATTACTTACACTGCTAGTAACCTACCTGCACCTTGAAGCTCTGATAGGACGTTGCCTTAGCAACGATATTCTGGCTTTGAGCTTTGCTGCCCAGAGTGATTTACAAACCTGGTTGTTCCTATAGACCATATGCTGATACACAACCTCCAAGGGAGGGGAAATGGCTCTGGTCCAGGTTGATATACGAGTCTGGTTATTCCTGCCGAGCAAATGCTAATACACACACACCCCTCCAAGGAAGGGAAAATAGTCACATAGGATGTCGCTGCAAAACCAATTACCTTTGTCAATTGGGTATTACAATTTGGGGTCTGGGACCCTACCGTGGGAAATTCCTGGCTACGCGGCTGATATACGGTGCCGGCATTCAATCAGCAGTCAGATGTTTGCCACATTTATTACGGCTGAAGTCAGACGATATTGCGAGAGTGATCCAGTACAGCAGTAGTGAAGTACAAGAGTAAGTGGAGAGGTAATTGACTGTGTTTGATAATTCTCTGGCCGCTGATGGTTTTAGGCAGAAGTCAGAATGGAGGATTTGTCGCACTGCGGCAAATTCATATGTAAACAAGGCCTTGATAAACGGTAAAGTGAAATTCGTGCTCATTGGAGAAAAAATAACATAGAACATTCGGCAGTACGGGACAAAGAGAAAGGCTGGCCAATAGCTGATAATTTCGTCATTATAGCTCTGTACCAAAATAAACGCTAGAGGGCGTAAGTTTTATACGTTCTCCAATCCCTCGAGATATGCCAGCTTGCGAAATAGTTCGCGCATTGCACAAAAACGACACATTTTTGCCGCAAAAGCTTTAAAAAGACACCCATTGCGGCCAGTGTTGCAAAAGCTTGAAATGTATTACATTCAAACACGCAAGCCCGCTATCAACAAGCAGAAACGTGATTGGCGTAAGATTGTGGTGCTGCTTCCCAGTTGCTAGTTAGTTACAGACCTCTCTCTTCATTTCAATACTCGTTCTGTCTCCCTTGTGAATTTCTCCCTACATTTACTGACTTGGCCTCCTGAGAATGCCTTCAGCTGCAGGGCGAAACCTACCGTTCAGCAGGCTGCTCTCAGCTGATCATTGATTGCATGCAACGTCTAGGTCTTGTTGCTTTTTAGTTTTTTTACATACTTTGGTACTTACACACCTACCGGTAAGATTTTTTACTTAACGTGCTTAATAAATAAATAAATATTATTCGTAATTATTGGTTACTCAAGCTTCTACTTCAATAAATAATACTGTAGTAGGCCTAGTGGGTGTTAGCGACATAAAAAGTGCAATAGTGACAATCGTACAAATAATTTGTAAGTACCTTTGGCGCTTTGGCTATAGATGGGAAATATTCAATACAGTAACTTATAAATTTGTCATCTAGTGTATAGGCCTACCCAAAGTTACTCATAAAAAACCGTTGGCACATTTGTCACAATTTGGGCTAAAGGTTTGTTGTCACAATTTTTGCTAAAGGTATGTTCACAATAACGTTGGTGTTGGTGTTGGTGTTGGTGGGGGTTGGGTTTGGGGGGGGGGGGGTAGTTAGGTGTGAGAGAGTACGTGTAGGCCTTATGTATACATATAAAGACAAGAACATTATGGTATCGGCGATAAGTTATTTAAAATAGCTAGAAATTAAAAAAAATATATTAAACAATTTTTGATTATTAATGTTCGGTAGCAAACCATACTGTAGTGATAGAAATATAACAATTAGTGTTAAAAAAAACTCCAATTAAATCTCTAATAAAAACTCAAAGCCAGTGTTTCAGTAATATGCCAACATGTACCGGTAACATTGCCCCTCTTAATGGCAACGATTAATCTTCCTCTTAATGGGAACGTAGTTGCGACAACTTGGTTCAGCTACAGTACAGTACATAATGTACATATTTAAAAAAAGTATAGAATAAATTTATGCAACAAAATTGCTCGCGAGAGTGCTAGGACATATTCTACTGTATATTATGCTGTAGTTTACACTGTAAGCGCCAACTTAATCTCATTCAGTAACAATAACATAGAAAGGGAGAAAGTGCTACTATACAGTAGCACAAGTCGTAATGTGGAACTTGAATATTAAAAAATACACACACCGCTAATTTTATAATGTTTCAACTATAAAACATATTTTGAAATATGTATTGGTGAGATATACTGGAGAATACTGTAAACTGGAAGTAGGCCTATAGATCACCATGTCTACGGATTACATATTATTGGATACCGATTCATCTACGTCTTCGTGTGACTCATCCGAGTGCAGTGGGTGTCCAGAGATTGAGCGAACTCTAGTCCGTACCGTAGAATACACGTACGTGTACAACGACGAGACCTTAAACGAACCTCCAGAATGGCGCCGCTTCGGTGCCGCTTTGGGTCGCTGGCTGTTAAACCTCGGTAGACGATTCGGCCATGCAGACAGGTCGTTTAGACCTTCGAGAACTCCGACACCGACTCCGCCTGTCCTCAGACAATTCGCGTTTCATTCCTTGCCGGGTTATACCCCAGAGAGCTGTTGTAGCCAACAGGAGGGAGACTTTGAATACATACAACATGGTGGTCACAAAGATATCATACTGCCACCCGTTAAACATGAGTTGTCGCATTAACTTATGTGGACACGCGACACGCCCTTCTAATTTTTTTATGTTTTTTATCCAGTTGGTAGAGTAACATATCAATTAGTCGAGGATGAGCTGATGCAACTTGTAGTTAAATAATGCAGACCTAATGAGTTGTTTTGATGCTACAGTAGTGTAGACAGTGATTACCATTATTGGTTTGTTTAATAACTGTTTTTGCTAAATGATTTATGTTCTGGAACATAGTGTGAACTCATTACACGTTTAATTTTGGTGGTAGCTAGTGTTTTCGATAGTCGCTAGTCTGTTTGTTATTTTGACTATAAAATTATTTTTTTAAATCACGTTATATTTTATTTTTTTCTAGTTAAGAAAGGCAGAATAATGGTGACACGGGATACACAAGTAGGCCTAGGCCTATCGTTGTTTTTGTTAATCTTAATAAGTGGAAAAAATGTTGAAGGACGCTCACCATACGGCGCGGTGCAATAGAGGACATTCTTATAAACTTTTTAAACGTTTTACTAGATTAGAGATAACTAAGTATTGCTTTCAAACCCAGGGACGGATTTCGGATTTTCGGGCCCCCGGCAGTCGCAACTTTCGGCGCGACTTTAAGTAATTTAATTATGCAAAAAAAAAAGGAACAAAATAAAAATTACTTTCGTTAGGCCCCCCTCACACGGAGCAACTTGTTTCTGCAACTTGTTTCTGAAACTTGTTGCTGGACCCCCTCACACACAGAAACTTGTTGCGTTGCTGCAACTTGTTTCCGAAACTTGTTTCTGTGTGTGAGGACTCCAGCAACAAGTTTCTGCAACATGTTTCCGCAACTTATTTCTGTGTGTGAGGGAGTCCAGCAACAAGTTGCTGGAAGTTATATTCCCAGCAACTTTTTTAAAAACTTTTATTACATTCCATTTTTTGATACTAGCTAATATTAGATAATTTGAGTGATGTGATATTATATATAAATGACTGGACATGTTAGCTATTTATTTGGAAATAATTGTTATTTTCTTCAGCAACAAGTTTCTGTGTGTGAGGGGGTCCAGCAACAAGTTGCAGAAACAAGTTTCGGAAACAAGTTGCTGAAACAAGTTGCAGCAACAAGTTTCTGTGTGTGAGGGGGTCCAGCAACAAGTTTCAGAAACAAGTTGCAGAAACAAGTTGCTCCGTGTGAGGGGGGCCTAAGAATCAGCGCAGTGATTCAAATAATTAAAATATTAAAATAATTAAAATATTAAAATAATTAAAATATTATTAACAATACTACGGTGGCTGATCTTTGCCAATTAATTTATTATTTTTTGTTTTTTTTTTCAGAAATTCTCCTTGACGTCATAATTTGACCAAAAATTAATTTATGGTCGACCAAATATTTATTTATGGTCGACCAAAAATTATTAATTTATGGTCGACCATAAATTAATTCCTGGTAGTTTGAATTTCCCGGTAACTTGTAGGTCGAGATTTTGACTGGCCATTCATTGGTTAGAGTAGTGGGAAACCATCAAAATGCATGTTTTTTGAATGTAATTACTTAAAGTAACCATTGAATGGCCTGTCCAAATCTCGCCGTACAAGGTACCGGGAAATTTAAACTTCCAGAAATTAATTTATGGTGACCATAAATTAATAATTATTTTAATAGTTATTTTATGAAGGCCCTGGATCAGCACCCTGTAGAGTGTAGATAGTTATTGAGTATCGTATATTGTAGGTAGTCCTACTGTACAGTAGCTATAAAAAAACTGAAAAAATTGGAAGGGGTGTTGGTATTCCAATCGTGTAGTCAGGTGTCACTTTTCATAGTTTGGAATCATGGTAAACGGACAGGTTGTATCCAGACAAGTTGTATCCAGACAAGTTGTTTTCATTTCACAATATCACTGTAACTGATCTCTTAACCATCTTGGATAAACTAAATACGAATAAATCTGCTGGTCCCTCCACAATTCCCCCACGCATAATAAAATTAATTAAGACAAAAATAGCCTACCCATTAACATATATAATAAACCAAAGTTTAACCACATCGAAGTTCCCCTCAAACTTAAAAATGACTAATATTACCCCTGTTTTCAAAAAGGGAGATAGAGAGAATGCTACCAACTATCGCCCAATATCTGTAACATCCACATTTGCTAAAATTTTTGAAACCGTAATGCTAAACCAAATTGTATCATATATAACTAAAAATAAAATAATCAAAAATAAACAATTCGGTTTTCGCAAAGGATATGCAACTTCTGATGCATTAATTTACACTACAGAATCATGGAAAGCAACACTAGATAGCAATAAATACGTGGCCATTGCAGCACTGGATGTAGCAAAAGCGTTCAACTCTTTAAATCATAATATCCTATTAAACAAACTTACCCGACTCGGATTTCACACTACTGCCACCAACCTAATAGCAAACTACTTACATGATAGGGTGCAAAGAGTCAAAATTAATAATACTCATTCTGACTGGGCTAAAATTAATCACGGCATTCCACAGGGTACCCAAGTAGGACCTATCCTATTTCTTTTATACGTAAATAACATATCCGCCTTCTCTGATTTAGATCTAATCCAATATGCTGATGACACTCTAATATTTGCATCACATTCAAATCCTTTAACAGCAACACACAATCTATCTGAACATGTAGACAAACTGGAACGTAACCTACTAGATATAAACCTAGATCTCAACACGGATAAGTCAGAATTTATCTTACTTTCTCCAAAAACCAGAACACCGAGCATAGAAAAAATACAACTAAAAACACAGTCATACACAATTGAACAATCCACTTCAATTAAGTACTTAGGCGTTATTATTGATAATAGACTTAACTGGCACGCCCAAATTGACCAAATTACTCACAAAATGGCCCTTGCAATATCATGCCTACGCAATGTTAAAGGACAACTACCATTGAAGACAAAATTAAATATATATAAATCTACAGTATTACCTTACCAAAATTATTGCTCAGATTTGCTAGTACCATTACACAAACAATATGGATATAAACAAAAACTATATGAAATAGAGAAACAACAAAACTTTGGTTTACGCGTAGTCTTCAGTAAAAAGAATAGGGATTCCACCGGCACAGAACTTCGCACCATTGCTAAAATACCAAATTTACATTCACTGCGAGAATTTAACGCTTTAAAATTCTTTCACAAATATACGCATAACTTATCCACCCCTTTCAAACACATAGATCTACCATACTTACCAATTACTTTGTTAACTTCTGGTTCCCACAAACTTCTAAACCCACGCACGTACAATATTAAAATTCCAAAAACTTATTCAAATCATGGAACTTACAGTTTAACAGTGGCACTTATTAAAATATGGAATAGTATCCCCACTGAAATTAAAAAACAAGATACATATAAATTATTTTTACGCGACGTAAAAGCAAAATATTTGAAACACTACACTCGATACGAAGAAATAACTTAATCCCAGGAACAGGATATATACTGCACTGTGCTGCATTCACCTTTTTATTAGTTTATTGTTATTGTTATTTGTTTAGATACCAGTAAAGTTGTTAGTAGTAGGCCCCGCCCCTACTTGATGTCTATGTTTTACGTATATAGTTAGACCCCTGCTGGACAACTGACGCTTATTTCCTTTTTAAATTATCAGCTTGTGCGACGTTTGTTTGCTAGCTGCCTCCAATTGGTTTACCAGGCGGAGTTTTAAGGAAATAAAAGATGTTTATTATTATTATTATTATTTGTATCCAGACAAGTTGTATCCAATTTCCTATTCTTAGCTTACAAAAGGACATTTTGTATCCCGATTTTCGGACATGTTGTATCCAACTTATTTACGTTGTAAATTAACTGTAATTCTATCCTATTGAATAATATAATTAACTAGGCGATCCATAATCATAATACTGTACATTATACGATTAATTAGTTCAGAGCATTTCTTTCTTTCTCCAATCAGGATTTCTCACTTTAATAGCATTGTGTAATGGAGGTCAAACAAATGACACTGCATCATGAATATGTAGAGGAGGTCAAACAAATGAAACTGCATCATGAATATCAACTGTAAATCCATGTAGTAACCGTTTAATATTTTAGCGATCTCGATTATATGTTCAATTTGTAAATTACATTTTAATTAATTAATTTTTAGTTATTGTACCAATACATTCTTCCTTGTATCAAAAAACTCCATGGCCGTGTATCAAAAAACTATACACGGTAATTCTAAACTTTGCCATGATGGCAAAATGTATTCCAAACGGAAAACCGACAAGGATGGGTCTGAAATGTGGGTTTGTACCAAACGACCCCACTGTATTGGTTCCGTAAAGACATTGACTCCACACTCAACCGAAGTCATTACTAGTAATCCCCATAACTGTATCGATTCTCCGATTGTGGAATTGTCATCATTCCGACAGAGAATAGCGGACCAGGCCTCATCATCCCATACCAAACCCACCCAAATCTATTGTTCCTCACTTCGGGATCTTGATTCAAAGTTGCACACCAGTTTGCCGCAACGTTCATCACTGCTGCGGCAGATACGTCGTGTAAGATCACGCCACCTTCCCCCGGATCCGAAATCACTAAAGGAACTCTCATTCCATGGTGACTCCATCATAGATTTTATAACTTCAGATAATGGAGGAAAGTTCCTCCAATATGACAATGGTGTCAATGCTGATGAGAGAATTGTGGTATTCTGGACCGATGAATCTATGAAATTTCTATGTAGTTCGTCAGAATGGGGAGTTGATGGCACATTTTCAATCGCTCCCAAACCGTTTTACCAGTTATATATAGTCTGTGCCAAGGTGTACACTCGTATGCTGCCACTGCTTTATGCATTTCTCGAAAGCAAAACAGAAACTACTTACTCGGAGTTATTCAATGTGATCGCCATGCAAGGGGCTTCACCTTCGGTTGTCCACGTGGACTTTGAGAAGGCGGCACACAACGCAATCATTGCGGCTTTCGGCGACAGTGTGACGTTTGTTTTCTGTTACTTCCATCTCCGCCAAGCGATTAACAAGCGCATTCAAGAGCTTGGATTGAAATCTCACTATCAGTCCAATTTGGAGTTTAGGTTATGGGCCTCCAAGATTTCTTCACTTGCTTTGCTGCCAACAGATAAAGTGAAAGATGGGTTCCGCATAATACAAGACATTGCCCCCCGGGAAGGCGCCGAACTGTTAACCTACTTCGACCGAACCTATCTGAGTGGACCTCGACGTATTCGTAGCGACAGCAATGGCCTTGTCTCGAAGATACGTTCTGCGGGACCCTTATTTGCAGTTGAGAAGTGGAATGTTCATGCAGCCACATTAAATGACTTTGGCAGAACTAACAATGCTTCAGAGGCTGTTAATCGTGATATTTCTACCATTATAGGAAGTAAGCACCCTTCTGTGTGGAAACTTATTGATGCTCTAAAAGCGAAAGATGCTGATGTCCAATGTCAACTTGCTCGGGCCGCAGTTGGACAGCAAGAGCCACGTCGAGAAAGTTTAGAATCTAAAACATTTGATAGACGCATAAAGACGCTGCTCTGCACTGAGATTACCAACCAACAGCGCACTCATTGGTGTCGGCGAGAACATAGAGTTATTAAAGAGAAGAAAGTCATTGTTTTCAAATATCAACGTAAGTGACTCTGAAATGGACAAGGACTTCAAATAACTCGGTGTAACATTTTGGCTAATAACTTTGTGTAACGATTTAGTTTAGTTTTAGTAACAATGTTATGTACTATTATGTGTATTGTATATTATGTTTATTAACTACAGTATTAATGAAAATTATAAGAATAGTTTATAATTCAACTGTGAAATTATTTAGCAATTTTTTTATGCCGGGATACAACTTGTCCTTTTTTTTGGAAGACAAGTTGTATCCAGGAAAATTGGATACAAGATGTCTGGATACAACTTGTCTGGATACAACTTGTCTGTATACGACTTGTCCTGTAACCGAAATCATGCCAAACTATGAAAAATGGTCCCTGATTAAAAAATAAAATAGTAGTTCCGATAAAAGTTTCGTTAAACCATCAACTGGTCTAAACAGCAATACGGTAACCGCAGAACCCTTGGTCGAAAATGTGTATAAAGATTCGTCGCAACAGTGTGAGTATAATGATTCACTCAATTCCACTACATCTCAGGAGCAAGCGACGACATGTGCGGAAAATTCAGAAACAGTCTTAGAAACATCGAAAAATAATATTAGGAAAAATTCACCGGTGAGCTATGGTGAACCTAATCTTACGGAAAGTGCCGATAAAATGAGTCAACCTACATTAGCTGATGAAATTTCTGAAGATCTACCGCCCGAAGAAAAAAAAGTTGTGGACCACGTCAAACCCATAAATAACAAATGGATTCTTAAGAAACGTAAAAAATACAAAGAAAGGCTAATGCAATCTCAAAGTAAGAAAGGAGTTCACTGGGGAACAGTTTTTCGAAGAGAAATGACATTGAAAAAAACTGCGAGTGAAGAGACAGATAACAATAATGCGATGAAAATAGTAAAACCAAGAAAAGAAACCATAAACCAGAGCATAAAACCCGAAGACGGTTACGCCAAAAAGAAAAGGCCTTCAATAGGCTGGTTTGGGAAGGGGAGAAAAGGTTAGAACCTAGGCGCCTACATGAAGTTTAAAATATTACTATTGGAATCCATATTACTACAGTTACTGTATGTAAGATAATGTGTCCATTTTGATTTTACGTAAAGATGTGGTCTGGGATGACGTCCAAATAAATTTGTAAAAAGTTTACTTTTTGGAAAAGAGACCAGAGGGGGATTTTGGGATATTTTTCGGTAACATTTCCGTATAGAACTCCATTTTTATAACTTAAATCATTGTTACCATGGCAACAGTGAAAAGTACTAGAACAAAAAATATATAATATACACTATTCTAGAACAAAAAAAAATAAAATAAAAAATTATTGTTCTAGAACATATAGGTAGTAATTTTTTAAATTTAAAATAGCTACTAATAAAAAAAATATATTTATTTCTATTATTATTAAAAAATTTATCTAACGGTACCAAATTGTATTATTTGTTAAATTTACTACCTATTTTAAAATTAAAAAAAGACTAGCAATATGTTCTAGAAAATTATATTTTTTATTTTATTTATGTTCTAGTATAGTATATAATACGTTTCTATTGTTCTAGAACTCTTCAATGTTGTCATAGTAACAATGACATATGTTTTAAAAATGCAGTTCTATACGGAACTCTAGCCCATTTTTCTGTTTCATTGCACAAATTGAGGAAATAAAAAATTGGTTAACAAACTCATAATAAATGGTGGCTTAAAACTCAAAGGAATTTTTACCAAATTGAGACACCAAATTGAGGCATTTTACACGAACACGTTCCTTAGGCGCTTTTGAAGCCTTTTCTCAATGACTGACTTTTGACCTTTTTTACAATTTAAGGTTTAAGACGGCTGGCTCTTACCTTAAGACGGCTGGCTCTACCATACCCTGAAGCGTTGTTACAAATTTCAACTCAATCTGTAAAAAAAATGCCGGAGAAATATAAAATTTTAGAAAAATCCGAGATAAGTGCATCGGTATTACTATGATAGCTATCTCCATTTTTGAAATTTTTTTAATCGTTTTATTGACAATATTATTATGTTCTAGAACAATATTCACATATAACTTTATATTATTATGATTTCATATTACAATATTAGCATAAATTAAAATAAAAAAAAATAAATAAAAAAAACCATGTATTATTCCCACATGATCGGCAGTGTCTAGTAGGACCTTTGCATAGCCATATCACCTTCGTCATGCCATTAATTCTCCTTCGAATGACATGTGCATTGAAATCACAGTTAGTGACCCTACATGGTTGAATGTCACTGCCAGTAGGAAGTAATCCAACCGATTGAGCAAAAGTAATAGCGCTCTCTTCTGTTGCCAATAAAGATGCAATTTCGATAATGTTAGGATCAGTCACTATGAAAATAATAACGAACACGTTTATTAAAATGTTCTAGAATAAAAACCATAGTGATAGCTAGCATTTTCTTGAAATTATAAAAAAAATTGTGAAAACATTGATATTTCAGAATTTAGGGCTAAACTGTTGCAGAATATATTAATTACCAAAAATATTGATGATATTATAACAGTTTAAGCTGAACAGAAGAACATGTGGCGAACATGTGTGAACGTGTGGCGGTACAGTTTTTAAATCTAAATTCAGCAAAGTGTCCATGAATGAGATCCAGCTATTATCTAAGATAATAATTTAGGCTTGTTAACAAACCAACAACACATATACACCATGTCCCGTAATATAGTGTCATTTTCTGATGACACGGACCCCCCCCCCCCCCCCCCCCAGATTTTTCTACAAATCTTTATCATATTGCTTGAAATTTGTAACACAACTAGTTCAACTCACCGTGGTTGTTACCATGAAGCCGGAATTTTCGATTTTGCCTTTAAATTTTTTTTATAAGCGTTTTAAAAAAGTGTCTTTTGCGAAATCGCACCCTCCTCCTCCGTATCGTGGACATTCTTCACAATAGTCGTAATTTTTTCATATCATTAAAAAGCTTGCGTCGCAAGGATTCGAAATATGTAACAATATCTTAATTTCGTTGAGAAACAGCTGAGATATAGGCGTTCAAATATTGCAAGAATTATCGTTCGCTGAAGGCCACTTATTCTATTTAATAAATACACGATGTTCTGGAACATTTTGTTTAAGTATGAATAGCTACCGGTACGCAATAGATATATTGGATAGGATTACCGCTGTTGCCAACCAACTTATAAAATAAATAACACATTCTAGAATTTTGTGTATTTATTTAATAAAATAAATGTCCTGCAGCGAACGATAATTCTTGGAATATTTGAACGCCTATATCTCAGCTGTTTCTCAACGAAATTCAAATATTGTTACATATTTGGAATCCTTGCAACGCAAGCTTTTTGATGATATAAAAAAGTTACGACAAATGCGAAGAATGGCCACGATACTGAGGGTGCGATTTCGCAAAATGCACTTTTTAAATCGCTTATAAAAAAAAAATTTAAAGGCAAAATCGAAAATTCCGGCTTCATGGGGTCATCGACGGTGAGTGGAACTAGTTGTGTTTCAAATTCCAAGCAATATGATAAAGATTTGTAGAAAAATCTGGGGGGGGGGGTCCGTGTGATCAGAAAAGGACACTATATTACGGGACATGGTGTACATACGCAATATATATATGTATATATATATACAGTATATATAAAAAAACAGTTTTAAACATTTTAAATACATACTATTACTAGCTAGTAAATAATTCGCAAGTTCCATTAAAACACCATAGCTACCATAACTAATAATGTTAACAAAAATAAGTAAAATTTTATCATTTTCAAAAAAATACTAGCTAGTAAAAAAACATACCATATAATAAAATCTGTTAAGGTTCTATAACATTCACCATTATATAGTACCAATTAAATTTGGTCCCGGACAATTCGTTCCCATTAATATGCATGTTTTGGGACCGAATTGTCCTAGTCAGTATCCGGACAATTCGGTCCCGGCCAATTCGGACCCGGACAATTCGGTCCCAAAACACAAAATTAATGGGACCGAATTGTTTTGGACCGAATTGTCCGAGACCGAATTATCCGTGACCGAATGGTCCTGCTTACGTGTTTGAGGTGGAGTTGTGGGTTATGCAACCGAATGTACCGTTTGTGTTTGAGGTAGAGTTGTGGGTTATGCAACCGAATGCACCGTTTGTGTTTGAGGTAGAGTTGTGGGTTATGCAACCGAATGCACCGTTTGTGTTTGAGGTAGAGTTGTGGGTTATGCAACCGAATGTACCGTTTGTGTTTGAGGTAGAGTTGTGGGTAGTGCGCACCCGAATGCACCGTTTGTGTTTGAGGTAGAGTTATGGGTTATGCAACCGAATGCACCGTTTGTGTTTGAGGTAGAGTTGTGGGTAGTGCGCACCCGAATGCACCGTTTGTGTTTGAGGTAGAGTTGTGGGTTATGCAACCGAATGCACCGTTTGTGTTTGAGGTAGAGTTGCGGGTTATGCAACCGAATGCACCGTTTGTGTTTGAGGTAGAGTTGTGGGTAGTGCGCACCCGAATGTACAGTTTGTGTTTGAGGTAGAGTTGTGGGATGTGCAGGTGCAACCGAATGCACCGTTTGTGTTTGAGGTAGAGTTGTGGGTAGTGCGCACCCGAATGTACCGTTTGTGTTTGAGGTGGAGTTGTGGGATGTGCAGGTGCAACCGAATGCACCGTTTGTGTTTGAGGTAGAGTTGTGGGTTATGCAACCGAATACACCGTTTGTGTTTGAGGTAGAGTTGTGGGTAGTGCGCACCCGAATGTACCGTTTGTGTTTGAGGTAGAGTTGTGGGTTATGCAACCGAATGTACCGTTTGTGTTTGAGGTAGAGTTGTGGGTAGTGCGCACCCGAATGTACCGTTTGTGTTTGAGGTGGAGTTGTGGGTAGTGCGCACCCGAATTTACCGTTTGTGTTTGAGGTAGAGTTGTGGGTTATGCAACCGAATGTACCGTTTGTGTTTGAGGTAGAGTTGTGGGTTATGCAACCGAATGCACCGTTTGTGTTTGAGGTAGAGTTGTGGGTTATGCAACCGAATGCACCGTTTGTGTCTGATTTAGAGTTGTGGGTTATGCAACCGAATGCACCGTTTGTGTTTGAGGTAGAGTTGTGGGTTATGCAACCGAATGCACCGTTTGTGTTTGAGGTAGAGTTGTGGGTTATGCACCCGAATGCACCGTTTGTGTTTGACGTAGAGTTGTGGGTAGTGCGCACCCGAATTTACCGTTTGTATTTGAGGTAGAGTTTTGGGTTATGCAACCGAAATCTTATATTTATTTCCATAGGATTGGATGGTGGAGAGCAGAATACCGACATATTTGTGCCGAAAGAAGAAAAAAACATATCAATTGATCAACAAGAGTTTGCCGACACTGGCTGTAAAGATGCGGGCACCCAGTGGTCGACAGATCAACACAATAAGTGAGTATTCATCATGGAAACACAAATATTATGTATTTGTGTCCTTTTTTGTCAAAACACAAAGGCGAAAACACAGCTGAAAACGAAAAATAATATGTAGTTATTTATGGTTTAGTTAGTTAATTCCAAAAAATTAATTACATTCCATATTATTGCATTGATTCTTTAAATTCCTGGTTTTTTACCTCATATTAGTAAAAATCTTAATAAAATAACTATTCTACGATCACCACTCCAATGTCCTTTTATCTTTTGGTATCACAAGTCATAATATAAAATATTGTTGTAACGCATTCAACATATGAAGGCATGTTCAGATAACGTATTTGGGGGTGTAAGTGTATCATGTATGTATGTCTCGATATATGTGGCTAACAACTAATTGAAATTTGTTTAATATGTATGATATCTAGAAAGCAAATGAAAATTAATAAAACTAGAATCGCTTCTACTCTTAATTCTTACATACACACCCCGATAGACCCCTTCCCGACCCACCTACACATACGTTACATGCTTTTAAGGGATTATTTACGTACAATTAGTAAGTGCTCAGAAATATGTCTATAAATGTGGCGGTCCGTATAAATTATTTATAACTATTAATTATAAAAATATTAATTATTTATAAGTCTACATAATTGACATATAAGCTGTATTACTTTATAAAGTGCTGATAAACCATAAACATTTTTCGCATAGAGGAACTTCTCAACAATCGTTTTCTGACACAAATCACAAGGATGAAAGCAACCAGTGGGTCACTGATCAACAGAAGTGAGTATTATTCATGTTAGATTATTATTCATATTATTAATAATAGAAGTACAGGCCAGTACTAGTCAATTAATAATTGACACATTATTAAACATTTAGTATGTCAAGTGTGGACAAGGGAAAGACTTTTGTTTAAATAAATAGTTTAGCTAAATAAATAATAAAATTTTGTGTACATAAGGTTCGAAATAGGACTTCCATTACAATTTCTTTAAACCTTATAATAAAAAATTAAAATTAAAAAAAAAAACGATTGAAAACCATGTATGCTACAACAATACAAACCAGAGCTAGGTTACTGCCATGGAGTTACTGTCGTGGATATTTAGTAATTTTGAGGAAGTGTATTTTTGTAATAAAAAGCACCATTTCTAGTAGATATGTTTTCTGGGTTTACTGTAGTAGGTGTCTTGATTTTTTCCTTAGGTTTCAAGATTCGGTTGTTACTAATCGAACACAAGAGAGCGAAAGTAAAAATAAACACAAGTTTCACAAGACAAAGAATAACCAAACAAAAGAGAAAAAAATCAAACACCCGAAAGAAAAGAAAATTAAACAACCGAAAGTAAAGAAAAATAAAGAACCAAAAGAAAAGATAAATAAACAACCGAAAGAAAAGAAATATGAAGAGTTACATAGAAACCTAACAGAAGAATTAAATACAAATCCTTCAAAATTACATACCAGAGCAGTTACTACAGAAACAAATTCAAATTTAACTAGAAACAATCAATTTAAACCAATAAACCAAGAGACAAATGGAACTCGTGGATCAAATGGTGAATGTTTAGGGAATGAAACAAACAGAAGCAACTATAATAGGAAGGTTGTTGAGTACGGGGAACTAGTTGATTCCGTAGTGGACATGTTACAGAGGACTAAACCATGACAACTTATTATCATCAGCTGTTAGTAGAGAGGACATGGCATATAGATACAGAATTACAGTTTATGACTTTCAGAATTGTAAAAACCAGCAAACAACACCATGGTGATGGACAACTCGATGTCAACGAACTATCGCTATTTTCGCCATAACTTGGAGTGGTAACGGGAATATACTTATAGTCTAAGGCCCCCCTCACACGGAGAAACTTGTTTCTGCGCCTTGTTTCTGAAACTTGTTGCTGGACCTCCTCGCACACAGAAACTTTTTGCTGCAACTTGTTTCCGAAACTTATTTCTGCAACTTGTAGTTGGACCACCGCACACACAGAAACTTGTTGCTGCAACTTGTTTCAGCAACTTGTTTCAGCAACTTGTTTACGAAACTTGTTTCTGCAACTTGATGCTGGACCCCCGCACACACAGAAACTTGTTGCTGCAAATTGTTTCAGCAACTTGTTTCCGAAACTTGTTTCTGAAACTTGTTGCTGGACCCCCTCACACACAGAAACTTTTTGCTGCAACTTGTTTCAGCAACTTGTTTCCGAAACTTGTTGCTGAAACTTGTTGCTGGACCCCCTCACACACAGAAACTTGTTGCTAGACCCCCTCACACACATAAACTTGTTGCTGCAACTTGTTTCAGCAACTTATTTCCAAAACTTGTTGCTGCAACTTGTTGCTAGACTCCTTCACACACAGAAACTCAAGAAAATAACAATTATTTCTAAATAAATATCTAGCATGTCCAGTCATTTGTATATAATATCACATCACTCAAATTATGTAATATTAGCTAGAATCAAAATGGAAAGGAATAAAAGTTTTTCAAAAAGTTGCTGGTAATATAACTTCCAGCAACTTGTTGCTGGACCCCCTCACACACAGAAACAAGTTGCGGTAACAAGTTGCAGAAACTTGTGTCTGGAGTCCTCACACACGGAAACAAGTTTCGAAAACAAGTTGCAGCAACAAGTTTCTTGGTGTGAGGGGGTCCAGCAACAAGTTGCAGAAACTTGTGTCTGGAGTCCTCACACACGGAAACAAGTTGCAGCAACAAGTTTCAGAAACAAGTTGCTCCGTGTGAGGGGGGGGGGGGCTAACTCAATAGTTATGGGAGGGAGATATTGATGAAAATCTCACCTTAACGCGATAAAGGCCTGTTTACACGTGGAAACTTTTAGAGCAACTTTTTCGGCAACTTGTAGAGCAACCCAGGTTGCCGATCAAGTTGCTCCGTGTAAACACGCAAAAAAGTTGCTGTAAAAGTTGCTCAACTTTTACGGCAACTTGAAGGAATTTGCGTTGACGAATAATCAAATTAAATATCAAAAACTAGCTAGTAAATAAAATGACCCACTATTTTACAGTCAAACTAGCCAAGTTGCTATAAAAGTTGCCGGCCAAGTTGCTGGTACAGTTGCTTGTAAAGTTGCCACGTGTAAACAGCGATTAAATTAAGTTGCTCTAAAAAAAGTTGCTAGTTGCCGAGAAAGTTGCTCTAAAAGTTGCCACGTGTAAACAGGCCTTAAACAAACAATAATACGAAATTGCTGAAGTTTATAATTTTCAATTCTAAAATGTTTTAGTTTCAGACCACAAGCGGTAGACTGGAGAACTGCCGACGCCAGGTTGTAGATATAAACAAGTTTCAGCTTAAACAGATTAACAGTTCCTATAATAAAATGAAAATTTCTAAACTTTTTTCATAGATCACTCCTACTAAGTTTTAGTTTAAGAAACTGGCGAGTTCCTAAGAAAAAAGCTTTCAAAGATTAGATAGACAGACAGACCGACCAACCGACCGACAGACAGACACGAGGTTGAGATAGTGGCCCCCGTGTGCTAAGCTATAATACTTGGGGCGAAAGTTAACTGCGGTATAAGATTTTAAAAATTATATCATTATTAATAATATTATTATTATTCAGCTTGTTATAATTACAGGCAATAGCGATAAATAATATAAAAAATACTCAGCACCAAAATGTATAGACGTAACAGACAATACAATACAAATTAGCTACATACCATCAATAATAATTACTAAAGCAATAATTAATTAATTAAATAGCAATCTTCGCAAAAATCCAAATATTATACGTAGCTAGGTGGAATACAACCAAACCAAATAATGAATACATAAGTAATAATCCCTAATCTGCATTACAATAATTACAGTCATGAGATAGAATAATGAAAGTAAGTAGAAAACATTAGGAAACTTAAAGGGGTGTCCATTAATTACATAACACCATCTTAGTTAGTCCTACACCATAAGAACTCCTTCCTTCCTACAAAAACTTGTTGAGTTTTATAATTCGTATTTTCTTGCAATCTATAAGCATTACTTCATCAGCCTTCAGGCTCCAAACAATAATTATTTATTACATGGAAAAAAAAAGTAGAACGTTTTTTCACTATTCTCGAGGCATTTTATTTACCGAGCGTCAGCGAGGTTAATAAAGGGTCGAGAGAATATTGAAAAAAAAATGTTCTACGTTTTTTTTCACATGTAATACGTAATTTTATTCTTAAATTGGTACTATTCTTGTTGCTCAAATCTTTAATAAAACATAGCGAAATACTGCAGTACAGTAGTAGTGTTACAAAATAAATTGAACTGTAGTATTTCACTATATTGCTTTCATAGTTACTGCGATTCAAATTAACCCTTCAACTCTCGATGTTGCCTTACTCAATGTTACAATAATTTAGTAACTAGGGAGCTGCTTAACTACCTAAACCAATATTGGAAATTGAGTTCCGTTTTGGAGTTCGCCTTACAGACACTAAAGTGGCAATAACTTTTGAGTGAGTGAATGTATTTTGCTCAAATTACTTGCAAACCTTTTCTACGTCGATGCTCTTTCAAAATATGTAATATATGTAATGTTAAGAAATTCCACCAAAAATATTTTAATTTACTTTTTTCGCCGGAAAAAAAATTAAAATCAATGTAATCTTATGGGTTGTTTTTTTCCCTAGGGAAAAAAGTGAAACTTTTCCTCCCGATTTTGGACTAAATTCGAACGAAAAAGTAACAATTTAAGAATAAACAATTATTATGTTTTTATAATTCTGAAAAATCCGGAATGAAATCTCTGACAAATATGCAATTTACTTTTTTGAAAAATAAGTTATAAAGCATTAAATAATCTAATTGTCGCCATAATAATAATTACCATTAAACAATATAGATTAAGGGTTTCTGCAATATGGATGAGTGATTTTAATTGGATACAAGTGAGTATTACCACCGGCCTCTGCTACACACACCACCTCCACAGTTCGCTAGGATGTATTACCACCGGCCTCTGCTACACACACCACCTCCACAGTTCGCTAGGAGTATTACCACCGGCCTCTGCTACACACACCACCTCCACAGTTCGCTAGGATGTATTACCACCGGCCTCTGCTACTCACACCACCTCCACAGTTCGCTAGGATGTATTACCACCGGCCTCTGCTACTCACACCACCTCCACAGTTCGCTAGGAGTATTACCACCGGCCTCTGCTACTCACACCACCTCCACAGTTCGCTACGATGTATTACCGCCGGCCTCTGCTACTCACACCACCACCACAGTTCGCTAGGAGTATTACCACCGCCCCGTGCTACACACACCACCTCCACAGTTCGCTAGGATGTATTACCACCGGCCTCTACTACTCACACAACCTCCACAGTTCGCTAGGATGTATTACCACTGGCCTCTGCTACACACACCACCTCCACAGTTCGCTAGGATGTATTACCACCGGCCTCTGCTACTCACACCACCTCCACAGTTCGCTAGGAGTATTACCACCGGCCTCTGCTACTCACACCACCTCCACAGTTCGCTACGATGTATTACCACCGGCCTCTGCTACTCACACCACCACCACAGTTCGCTAGGAGTATTACCACCGGCCTCTGCTACTCACACCACCACCACCGTTCGCTAGGATGTATTACCACCGGCCTCTGCTACTCACACAACCTCCACAGTTCGCTAGGATGTATTACCACCGGCCTCTGCTACTCACACAACCTCCACAGTTCGCTAGGATGTATTACCACCGGCCTCTGCTACTCACACCACCTCCACAGTTCGCTAGGAGTATTACCACCGGCCTCTGCTACTCACACCACCTCCACAGTTCGCTAGGAGTATTACCACCGGCCTCTGCTACACACACCACCTCCACAGTTCGCTAGGATGTATTACCACCGGCCTCTGCTACTCACACCACCACCACAGTTCGCTAGGATGTATTACCACCGGCCTCTGCTACTCACACAACCTCCACAGTTCGCTAGGATGTATTACCACCGGCCTCTGCTACACACACCACCTCCACAGTTCGCTAGGATGTATTACCACCGGCCTCTGCTACTCACACCACCACCACAGTTCGCTAGGAGTATTACCACCGGCCTCTGCTACTCACACCACCTCCACAGTTCGCTACGATGTATTACCACCGGCCTCTGCTACTCACACCACCACCACAGTTCGCTAGGAGTATTACCACCGGCCTCTGCTACTCACACCACCACCACCGTTCGCTAGGATGTATTACCACCGGCCTCTGCTACTCACACCACCTCCAGCTCCACAGTTCGCTAGGAGTATTACCACCGGCCTCTGCTACTCACACCACCTCCACAGTTCGCTACGATGTATTACCACCGGCCTCTGCTACTCACACCACCACCACAGTTCGCTAGGAGTATTACCACCGGCCTCTGCTACTCACACCACCACCACCGTTCGCTAGGATGTATTACCACCGGCCTCTGCTACTCACACAACCTCCACAGTTCGCTAGGATGTATTACCACCGGCCTCTGCTACTCACACCACCTCCACAGTTCGCTAGGATGTATTACCACCGGCCTCTGCTACTCACACCACCTCCACAGTTCGCTAGGATGTATTACCACCGGCCTCTGCTACTCACACCACCTCCACAGTTCGCTAGGATGTATTACCACCGGCCTCTGCTACTCACACCACCTCCACAGTTCGCTAGGATGTATTACCACCGGCCTCTGCTACTCACACCACCTCCACAGTTCGCTAGGATGTATTACCACCGGCCTCTGCTACACACACCACCTCCACAGTTCGCTAGGAGTATTACCACCGGCCTCTGCCACAGTTCGCTAGGATGTATTACCACCGGCCTCTGCTACTCACACCACATCCACAGTTCGCTAGGATGAATTACCACCGGCCTCTGTTACACACACCACCTCCACAGTTCGCTAGGATGTATTATCACCGGCCTCTGCTACACACCACCTCCACAGTTCGCTAGGATGTATTACCACCGGCCTCTGCTACACACACCACCTACACAGTTCGCTAGGATGTATTACCACCGGCCTCTGCTACTCACACCACCTCCACAGTTCGCCATCAGCCATATAACCCATCAATTCCTATGCTTTATCTAGACCTGAGTCTTTCGGCAGACGTTACAGGAATGCCAATGGTGACCACCGTGAATCCACTAGACTGTCATGGAACTATAGTATACATCGGTGGCCGGTGATCACAGTAGCGCTAGGTTTGGCAGTGTTACCGTACAATGCCTCATTTATTGAATGACATTGTATTTTTGTTTGCCAGTAGTGACTCCTGCGTAGCACGTTGTTCTATTTACTGGTGTTAATTATTTTAGGCGGAGGGGGATTTTAGGAGTTTTAGGCATTTCCGTGATCGGGATTGACACCTTCGGGATTTAATTTTTTAATACAATTTCGACAAACTAGGGATAGGAGTAGCGCCCACCCATACCTTCGGGTAGCAGATAGGAGTAGCGCCCACCCATCGGGTAGCAGATAGGAGTAGGGCCCACCCCTACCTTCGGGAGCCTATCCAAAGGGGAGCCTTCGGGTCGCATCCGGCCTCGGCCGACTGTTTGCTTGCTTTCTGTATTTGTGGGTTTTGGGTATAAGTGATTATATCACCTTGTATTCCACACTGCAGAAATATTAATTAATTTGACTTATGAAGATTTTCCAGCACATTGACATTGTGTTGTAAAAATATGTGTGCGACTGTTGAATGGCGATTTTTTATGAAGACATCATAATATTCTAAAGATTCAGAACAAATTTAAAGGCGAAATAATAAAAAAAATCTGAGACCAAGGAAAATATGAGGCTAAAACTATATAATATTATAATCTATAAATAATATAATTCATAATTCTCTATCAGATTTGCCCGATAATTACAAGGAGGACAATTTGGAAGGCAAATTTATTTCTTTACTTACAATTAAAGTGAATTGTAAGTGACATAACAGTAGTATGCACCAAAAAGGGAGGGCCTGCTGGTTGTTTATCATTCTAATAAATAATAACAGCACAAATATATTGGATAGGTAAATATATTCTCACATCAATAAACAACAATAATTTACTGTTCTGAAAGAAACTATCCCCAAAGTTTAATGCGATACGTAAAAATAAACTTTAGGTAAAGGAAATATTTCTGTCACTATTTTAAATTGACTGAAATTAAAGGGCGAATAATAATTTTAGAGAATAATAATTCGATAAAAAAGTAAGCGGAAAACACCAGCTTTATTTCACTGATTTTCAGCTTATTGAATTTCAACTACTTTGTCCGAGTGGTTGAGTTTCACACGAGTTGATACGTTCTAGGAACGAGCGAAGCGAGTGCTAGGATCCCAACGAGTGGAAAGCTCAACAGACGAGGGCAGAATATCTCTGCTAATGAAAATTACTTTAATTTTGAAGTAACTTCGAGATAACAGGAACACCGAAAAAAATAATCACGAAATAAAAAAAAGAATATAAAGGATACACAGAATATAATTTGGAAAACACTGGGAAAATAAACAATTATTTTTTCCACTGACTCAGATTTGTATAATTTTCCT
>JAUCBJ010002342.1:0-11436 GCA_032718475.1 Nemertoderma westbladi
ATATCATAACGACGACAACGATTTCACTTTCAGACATTTGGCCCTCTAGCGGCAGACTGGAGAACTGCAGATGGATTTGCCTCCTTTGAAAGTCACAGCTAATGGTCTAATACATATCTGCCAAGTTTCAGCTTAAACGGATTAAAAGCAAAGAAATGGGAGGGCATTTAATGTTTAGACATGTGGCCCTCTAGTGGGAGACCATTGCACTGATGGTGTCTGAAAGTCTCTCAAAAATCTCAACTTTAGCTCATATTGATACCTACAAATTTTCAACTTGGCAGCTTTAAATCCGACAAAGTTATTAGCATGTCAAAATCATAACGACGACAACGATTTCACTTTCAGACCTTTGGCCCTCTAGCGGCAGACTGGAGAACTGCAGATGGATTCGCCTCCTTTGAAAGTCACAGCTAATGGTCTAATACATATCTGCCAAGTTTCAGCTTAAACGGATTAAAAGCAAAGAAATGGGAGGGCATTTAATGTTTAGACATGTGGCCCTCTAGCGGGAGACCATTGCACTGATGGTGTCTGAAAGTCTCTCAAAAATCTCAACTTTAGCTCATATTGATACCTACAAATTTTCAACTTGGCAGCTTTAAATCCGACAAAGTTATTAGCATGTCAAAATCGTAACGACAACAACGATTTCACTTTCAGACCTTTGGCCCTCTAGCGGCAGACTGGAGAACTGCAGATGGATTCGCCTCCTTTGAAAGTCACAGCTAATGGTCTAATACATATCTGCCAAGTTTCAGCTTAAACGGATTAAAAGCAAAGAAATGGGAGGGCATTTAATGTTTAGACATGTGGCCCTCTAGCGGGAGACCATTGCACTGATGGTGTCTGAAAGTCTCTCAAAAATCTCAACTTTAGCTCATATTGATACCTACAAATTTTGAACTTGGCAGCTTTAAATCCGACAAAGTTATTAGCATGTCAAAATCGTAACGACGACAACGATTTCACTTTCAGACCTTTGGCCCTCTAGCGGCAGACTGGAGAACTGCAGATGGATTCGCCTCCTTTGAAAGTCACAGCTAATGGTCTAATACATATCTGCCAAGTTTCAGCTTAAACGGATTAAAAGCAAAGACATGGGAGGGCATTTAATGTTTAGACATGTGGCCCTCTAGCGGGAGACCATTGCACTGATGGTGTCTGAAAGTCTCTCAAAAATCTCAACTTTTGCTCATATTGATACCTACAAATTTTCAACTTGGCAGCTTTAAATCCGACAAAGTTATTAGCATGTCAAAATCGTAACGACGACGATGACGACAACGACAACGACGACGACGACGACAACGACGATGACAACGACGACGACGACGACAACTATTTGCATAAATTGACCCACCCCCTAATAGTGTCAATGCGCTAAGGCTCCGCCAACTTCGTGGCTCGCCCCACATTATTTTGTTATTCATTTCATTAGTCACCTCAGGTCAAACCGTACTACCTTTACTGTTTATTTAATATGATAACTATGTTGACGAGAGCGCGAGAATTCTTTCTTAAAAACTAAGAAAGGCTTTCGACTTTCAAGTACGATAGAACGGCTACACGAAGTGGGGCCTTCGCGCAGCACGTGACTTAAATTTAATTTAAGTACTAATTCGAAAGTATTACTGTATTAGCAAATTTTAAGCAGATTTCGCCTAATCACTTTTTACCTCTTTCATTTCTATTCAGACATTTCTGACTCTAGCGGTATAGTGAGAACTGAAGATGGATTAGGGTCTCCAGCCCCACAAAGACACAGCCTATAGATGAATAGTACATACGTTCATCGGCCAAGTTTCATCTTGAATAACGGATAACGAAATGAGAGACGGATCTCACTTTCAGAAATTTCGTCGTATAGCGGCAGACCGATTAAATCTCCCCCCCCCCCACAAAGACGCAGCATGTGGTCCAGAATATATGGCAAGATTCAGCTTAAACTGATTAAAATCAATGAGACGGGAGAATCTATTCACTTTCAGGCATAAAGTAGTCCTATAGCGGGTGACTGTTGAACTGATTTTCAACAAAACAAATTTTCAACTTGGCAGCTTTAAATCCGACAAAGTTATTAGCATGTCAAAATCGTAACGACGACAACGATTTCACTTTCAGACCTTTGGCCCTCTAGCGGCAGACTGGAGAACTGCAGATGGATTCGCCTCCTTTGAAAGTCACAGCTAATGGTCTAATACATATCTGCCAAGTTTCAGCTTAAACGGATTAAAAGCAAAGAAATGGGAGGGCATTTAATGTTTAGACATGTGGCCCTCTAGCGGGAGACCATTGCACTGATGGTGTCTGAAAGTCTCTCAAAAATCTCAACTTTTGCTCATATTGATACCTACAAATTTTCAACTTGGCAGCTTTAAATCCGACAAAGTTATTAGCATGTCAAAATCGTAACGACGACGACGACGACAACAACGACGACGACAACAACGACGACGACGACGACGACAACTATTTGCATAAATTGACCCACCCCCTAACAGTGTCAATTCGCTAAGGCTCCGCCAACTTCGTGGCTCGCCCCACATTATTTTGTTATTCATTTCATTAGTCACCTCAGGTCAAACCGTACTACCTTTACTGTTTATTTAATATGATAACTATGTTGACGAGAGCGCGAGAATTCCTTCTTAAAAACTAAGAAAGGCTTTCGACTTTCAAGTACGATAGAACGGCTACACGAAGTGGGGCCTTCGCGCAGCACGTGACTTAAATTTAATTTAAGTACTAATTCGAAAGTATTACTGTATTAGCAAATTTTAAGCAGATTTCGCCTAATCACTTTTTACCTCTTTCATTTCTATTCAGACATTTCTGACTCTAGCGGTATAGTGAGAACTGAAGATGGATTAGGGTCTCCAGCCCCACAAAGACACAGCCTATAGATGAATAGTACATACGTTCATCGGCCAAGTTTCATCTTGAATAACGGATAACGAAATGAGAGACGGATCTCACTTTCAGAAATTTCGTCGTATAGCGGCAGACCGATTAAATCTCCCCCCCCCCCCATAAAGACGCAGCATGTGGTCCAGAATATATGGCAAGATTCAGCTTAAACTGATTAAAATCAATGAGACGGGAGAATCTATTCACTTTCAGGCATAAAGTAGTCCTATAGCGGGTGACTGTTGAACTGATTTTCAACAAAACAAATTTTCAACTTGGCAGCTTTAAATCCGACAAAGTTATTAGCATGTCAAAATCGTAACGACGACAACGATTTCACTTTCAGACCTTTGGCCCTCTAGCGGCAGACTGGAGAACTGCAGATGGATTTGCCTCCTTTGAAAGTCACAGCTAATGGTCTAATACATATCTGCCAAGTTTCAGCTTAAACGGATTAAAAAGCAAAGAAATGGGAGGGCATTTAATGTTTAGACATGTGGCCCTCTAGCGGGAGACCATTGCACTGATGGTGTCTGAAAGTCTCTCAAAAATCTCAACTTTTGCTCATATTGATACCTACAAATTTTCAACTTGGCAGCTTTAAATCCGACAAAGTTATTAGCATGTCAAAATCGTAACGACGACGACGACGACAACAACGACGACGACGACAACGACGACGACGACGACGACAACTATTTGCATAAATTGACCCACCCCCTAACAGTGTCAATTCGCTAAGGCTCCGCCAACTTCGTGGCTCACCCCACATTATTTTGTTATTCATTTCATTAGTCACCTCAGGTCAAACCGTACTACCTTTACTGTTTATTTAATATGATAACTATGTTGACGAGAGCGCGAGAATTCCTTCTTAAAAACTAAGAAAGGCTTTCGACTTTCAAGTACGATAGAACGGCTACACGAAGTGGGGCCTTCGCGCAGCACGTGACTTAAATTTAATTTAAGTACTAATTCGAAAGTATTACTGTATTAGCAAATTTTAAGCAGATTTCGCCTAATCACTTTTTACCTCTTTCATTTCTATTCAGACATTTCTGACTCTAGCGGTATAGTGAGAACTGAAGATGGATTAGGGTCTCCAGCCCCACAAAGACACAGCCTATGGATGAATAGTACATACGTACATCGGCCAAGTTTCATCTTGAATAACAGATAACGAAATGAGAGACGGATCTCACTTTCAGAAATTTCGTCGTTAAGCGGCAGACCGATTAAATCTCCCCCCCCCCCCCCCCCCCCCCGCAAAGACGCAGCATGTGGTCCAGAATATATGGCAAGATTCAGCTTAAACTGATTAAAATCAATGAGACGGGAGAATCTATTCACTTTCAGGCATAAAGTAGTCCTATAGCGGGTGACTGTTGAACTGATTTTCAACAAAACAAATTTTCAACTTGGCAGCTTTAAATTCGACAAAGTTATAAGCATGTCAATATCATAACGATGACAACGATTTCACTTTCAGACATTTGGCCCTCTAGCGGCAGACTGGAGAACTGCAGATGGATTCGCCTCCTTTGAAAGTCACAGCTAATGGTCTAATACATATCTGCCAAGTTTCAGCTTAAACGGATTAAAAGCAAAGAAATGGGAGGGCATTTAATGTTTAGACATGTGGCCCTCTAACGGGAGACCATTGCACTGATGGTGTCTGAAAGTCTCTCAAAAATCTCAACTTTAGCTCATATTGATACCTACAAATTTTCAACTTGGCAGCTTTAAATCCGACAAAGTTATTAGCATGTCAAAATCGTAACGACGACAACGATTTCACTTTCAGACCTTTGGCCCTCTAGCGGCAGACGGGGAGAACTGCAGATGGATTCGCCTCCTTTGAAAGTCACAGCTAATGGTCTAATACATATCTGCCAAGTTTCAGCTTAAACGGATTAAAAGCAAAGAAATGGGAGGGCATTTAATGTTTAGACATGTGGCCCTCTAGCGGGAGACCATTGCACTGACGGTGTCTGAAAGTCTCTCAAAAATCTCAACTTTTGCTCATATTGATACCTACAAATTTTCAACTTGGCAGCTTTAAATCCGACAAAGTTATTAGCATGTCAAAATCGTAACGACGACGACGACGACAACGACGACGACGACGACAACGACGACGACGACGACAACAACTATTTGCATAAATTGACCCACCCCCTAACAGTGTCAATTCGCTAAGGCTCCGCCAACTTCGTGGCTCGCCCCACATTATTTTGTTATTCATTTCATTAGTCACCTCAGGTCAAACCGTACTACCTTTACTGTTTATTTAATATGATAACTATGTTGACGAGAGCGTGAGAATTCCTTCTTAAAAACTAAGAAAGGCTTTCGACTTTCAAGTACGATAGAACGGCTACACGAAGTGGGGCCTTCGCGCAGCACGTGACTTAAATTTAATTTAAGTACTAATTCGAAAGTATTACTGTATTAGCAAATTTTAAGCAGATTTCGCCTAATCACTTTTTACCTCTTTCATTTCTATTCAGACATTTCTGACTCTAGCGGTATAGTGAGAACTGAAGATGGATTAGGGTCTCCAGCCCCACAAAGACACAGCCTATGGATGAATAGTACATACGTACATCGGCCAAGTTTCATCTTGAATAACGGATAACGAAATGAGAGACGGATCTCACTTTCAGAAATTTCGTCGTATAGCGGCAGACCGATTAAATCTCCCCCCCCCCCCCCCCCCCCCACAAAGACGCAGCATGTGGTCCAGAATATATGGCAAGATTCAGCTTAAACTGATTAAAATCAATGAGACGGGAGAATCTATTCACTTTCAGGCATAAAGTAGTCCTATAGCGGGTGACTGTTGAACTGATTTTCAACAAAACAAATTTTCAACTTGGCAGCTTTAAATTCGACAAAGTTATAAGCATGTCAATATCATAACGACGACAACGATTTCACTTTCAGACATTTGGCCCTCTAGCGGCAGACTGGAGAACTGCAGATGGATTCGCCTCCTTTGAAAGTCACAGCTAATGGTCTAATACATATCTGCCAAGTTTCAGCTTAAACGGATTAAAAGCAAAGAAATGGGAGGGCATTTAATGTTTAGACATGTGGCCCTCTAGCGGGAGACCATTGCACTGATGGTGTCTGAAAGTCTCTCAAAAATCTCAACTTTAGCTCATATTGATACCTACAAATTTTCAACTTGGCAGCTTTAAATCCGACAAAGTTATTAGCATGTCAAAATCGTAACGACGACAACGATTTCACTTTCAGACCTTTGGCCCTCTAGCGGCAGACTGGAGAACTGCAGATGGATTCGCCTCCTTTGAAAGTCACAGCTAATGGTCTAATACATATCTGCCAAGTTTCAGCTTAAACGGATTAAAAGCAAAGAAATGGGAGGGCATTTAATGTTTAGACATGTGGCCCTCTAGCGGGAGACCATTGCACTGATGGTGTCTGAAAGTCTCTCAAAAATCTCAACTTTAGCTCATATTGATACCTACAAATTTTCAACTTGGCAGCTTTAAATCCGACAAAGTTATTAGCATGTCAAAATCGTAACGACGACAACGATTTCACTTTCAGACCTTTGGCCCTCTAGCGGCAGACTGGAGAACTGCAGATGGATTCGCCTCCTTTGAAAGTCACAGCTAATGGTCTAATACATATCTGCCAAGTTTCAGCTTAAACGGATTAAAAGCAAAGAAATGGGAGGGCATTTAATGTTTAGACATGTGGCCCTCTAGCGGGAGACCATTGCACTGATGGTGTCTGAAAGTCTCTCAAAAATCTCAACTTTTGCTCATATTGATACCTACAAATTTTCAACTTGGCAGCTTTAAATCCGACAAAGTTATTAGCATGTCAAAATCGTAACGACGACAACGATTTCACTTTCAGACCTTTGGCCCTCTAGCGGCAGACTGGAGAACTGCAGATGGATTCGCCTCCTTTGAAAGTCACAGCTAATGGTCTAATACATATCTGCCAAGTTTCAGCTTAAACGGATTAAAAGCAAAGAAATGGGAGGGCATTTAATGTTTAGACATGTGGCCCTCTAGCGGGAGACCATTGCACTGATGGTGTCTGAAAGTCTCTCAAAAATCTCAACTTTTGCTCATATTGATACCTACAAATTTTCAACTTGGCAGCTTTAAATCCGACAAAGTTATTAGCATGTCAAAATCGTAACGACGACGACGACGACGACGACGACAACGACGACGACGACGACGACAACTATTTGCATAAATTGACCCACCCCCTAACAGTGTCAATTCGCTAAGGCTCCGCCAACTTCGTGGCTCGCCCCACAATCTTGTGTTGTTTTAGTTTAATAGACATATTAAAATATCCCCTGCCGCTGGCGTATTATTATCCGGTAATATGAAACAATAAAAATTCCTACAAAAAATACTGCTATATTAAATACTGTTACTGCAGTAACATATAACAATTACTGCAGTAACAAATATTTATTACTGCAGAAATAAATATTTATTACTGCAGTAATAAATATTTATTACTGCAGTAACAAATATTTATTACTTCAATAATCAATATTAATAAATTAATAAATAATTGAATAAAAATTAATACTGCAGTAATCAATATTAATAAATAATTGAATAAAAATTTCTACTGCAGTAACAAATTATTTGTTACTGCAGAAAAAGACAATTTTTTATTACTACAGTAAGTTTAATTCTTACTTTCAGTAACAAATATTTATTACTGCAGTATTTTTTGGAGGCATCTTTATTGTTTCATAGAGGTTTTTATTACTTATATTTTACCCTTTAGTACTGTAGTCAAAGTCAATATACCCCATACCATAGCCAGCTTCAGGCAGGACTGTATGAAATGACTGACAGTACTACTTTGAAATCTTTGAGGACACTTTGTCATTTTCTTGGACCACTTTTAGAAATTTGAGACACTTTTAGTTCTTTGAGAAAATCTCAAAGAACAGATGCACTTTGAGACCCCGACTGTATAACTTCAGAATTATCAAACCAAACACAAATTATTTTAGTTTGACATTTTTTACTTGTACTTTTCATCCCGGGGGACCAATATAGCACCAAAAATGATGGTTCCATTGCCAGAAAATATTTTTAACAAGTTTTATCGTCATCTGCAACCTCGAAAACCCTTATACTGTACCATCAAAATTGTAATTATTGATACAAGATCTGAAATCCAGCCCCCCCCCCCCCCCCCCTCCCTCCCCCCGGGCCAAATACGTTATAAAATAGCCCGGGCCAGATATGGTTAAATAAAAATTTCATTAATATCAATAAAAATATTATAATATTCAATAAAAATAAAAATTTATTTGTACCCAAAAACGCGAATTTTGATTTTGAGTCGATAAAATGATCTAAATGTTGACTTTCAAAAAAAAATGTTTTTTTAATAATTTGATTATCCCAGAATCGTCTTCTGACCTTCAGGTCGGGATTCTATTTGCACTAACACATAATATATATATTTACTTTGGAATTATATTAATTAATTATAAATTGATCAACTCAACTACAGGTTAAGATAGAAATACTGTAAGCGCTATAAACACTTATACTGTATAAGGGAATTTAAAAAAGAAATACAAATTTTCTTCATATATAAAACTGTAATAAAGTTTAGACCGAAAAGTGAAAACCTGATATTCTTTCACAAAGGTGAGATTATTTATTTTTTAATATTGCTTTCAAAACATGTTCGTGGGGCCTTCCCACAGCACGAATCTCAGTTATGAGATACAAATTAAAATTGAGCAATTCTATCAGAAAATCTGTATTTAAGAAATTTAACAAAACCGCAAATAAATCATAGAGGGGAACGTTGCTTATAAGTAAGTCAAAATCGTAGCGACGACGATGAAATACAGTACCATTATTGAATGAACTGTTTGCTTTAATTGACCTACTGTACCCCCCTAAGAGATAGACTCGGTTCGCAAACGCTCCGCCAACTTCGTGGCTCGGACCCCATACCCCATGCTATATATAAATGTATTTCATATATATATACAATTATATATTAATCCTCTAGGTTGTGTCAAATTGTTATTCTGCAATTTCGTACTTACCAGTGCTGCACAGTACAGCAGTGCGGTATCAGGGATCGCATCAGGGATCCCATTGAGAGACTGCTCCGTGGAAATCAGAATGGGTTCCGTAAAGGTCGTGGGACCATGGAGCCCATTTTGGCACTTAGAAGGATAATTGAAGAGTTATCAAAAAAGAAAGACAGGCATCTGGCTGTTATCTTTGTTGACTTCTTCAAGGCCTTTGATTCAGTCTCTCGCTCACGTATGTTCAGCATACTTTCATTATATGGGATTCCTGATGAAATTATTGCAGCAATCAGATCAGTATACGATGGTTCGACAACATTTGTGTCTACTGTTGACGGTGACACAGAACCACTTGAAGTGTTATGGGGCGTCCTCCAGGGAGACACTCTTGCACCATTCTTGTTCATTATTGTGGTTGACTATGTTCTACGCATGTCCTTAGATCATCATAATGATGATGGGGTGATGATAACTCCATCTACTGGCTCCAGAAGTCGAGGAAATCCTGCCAAGTACCTAACTGATCTAGACTTTGCTGATGACTTAGGAGTACTCTCAGAATCATTAGAGGGAGCCCAACGGCTCCTCAGCTCATTAGAACATGCTGCTTCTAGTGTTGGTATTTTTATTAACTCCAGAAAGACCAAAATTCTGACAGTTAACTTTGAAAGTCCTCAGCAAGTCTCTGATCGGATAAGCATAAGCTCAAAGGATGGTATGCTTGAACATGTGGACGACTTCTGTTACCTGGGATCATGGATCCGGAAGTCAGGTGAGGACCTTCGAATACGTAAGGGAAAGGCATGGGCAGCCTTGAATAGGCTTTCCAGGATTTGGAAGTCACCGAGAATTAATCGGAAACTTAAGGTCCGATTATTTAGAGCAGCAGTAGTTCCAGTACTCCTCTACGGGAGTCCATGCTGGGCTCTAACTGCTGAAGACACCAAATCTCTGGATGGCACATTCACAAGAATGCTACGCCGGGTTCATTGTGTCAAGTACAATGCACACATCTCCAACCAGACACTATATAACATTGGAGGTGTCTCATTGGTTCCCCCAAGCTTGACACTAGAACAAAATCGCCTCCGCTTTGCAGGACATTGCTTTCGCCGTGAGGACCAGCCAGTGCATAATCTTGTACTTTGGCAGCCTGATGGAGTGAATAAGCATGGTGGACAGCCCATGACTTTCTTGAGACGCATCTTAAAGGACACTGGCCCTAAAGATGCGGATGATCTAGCAAATGTCATGGGTGATAGGGAGTTGTGGCGGTGCAATTTTGTTAACAAGCCGGCACAGCATTCCTAAAAATGCAGCTGCAATGCAGCATGCCGATCCTAGTAGTAGTGCGGTATCGTACTGGTAGGCCTATGTCATTACTTCTGAGTCTCTAGCGGAACCCAAATTAAATGTCTTAACTTTTCAATTTCGTAAAAAGACTCCATGATTCTCTACAAGCAACCAAAATGACAGCTCAGGAAAATGAGAAACTTAACATTTTATAAAAACCACATAATCTGTCGTAGCTGACGTCAGACTGAATGATTTTCACCAAACTTTACAAATTTTCTAAACTTTCCCTCTACTACTTACCTACTAAGTTTGGTTCAATTCCGAACTAGCGATGCTGAGAAATTCGCGTTCAAACATTTACCAGACAGACATACGGACAGACAGACGGACATGCCCCATTTGCCCTATATGAACCGTATGCCAAGGCTCGCCGACTACGTGTCTCGCCCCACATTGTAGGTAGGGCCTACGTTATATAAAACGCAATATAATTAAGAACGAGTGAACTAATGCGACATCTGGTCCTTTGTAGATCACTTCCTTTGTAGAGCACTTCATAATACAACGGAGCAATACAGCAATATCGTAAATATATTTCGAATTAATATTATAATTCATTGTCAATACAAACACACTAACTAATAGAAGATAGATATATTGAATATGAGATATGTATGTAATCCTAATCGCATAATAATAATAATGGAATAATAACACAGTCCTGCAATCTGGCCTAACTATAGTCACAGTAAGGTACCTAAAATCAAAACTGTATAATAATACCTAACCCAGTACTAACCTAAGTTGTAATACTGCAAAATACTGAAAATAACCAATGCACTGACTGACAAGACAAATAACCACCATACAGTAACTTAACGGATATTATAGCACAAAAGCAGTATAATATAAAAAACACTACATGAGACCACTACTACAGTACTAAACATACAGTATAATACAAACAATTGGCACAATCACAGAAGGAAAAAATACACATTCACCCACACATACACACAATGTACTACAAATATTAGTTCATATATTTTTGTAATGCCCCTACACTTAAATGGTCAACGTCCACCGATGTCCTTTTATTAATAGCTTTGTCCCCCAATTGTTTGTATTATACTGTATGTTTAGTACTGTAGTAGTGG